>WWET01008675.1:3171-26666 GCA_011038615.1 Limnodynastes dumerilii
TCTTGTTTACTAGGTTACATTAGAATGAATCCTCTCCAGGATCTAGATTTAATAAGCTACGGGAAATAAAAGTGGCGATGTTGCCCATAGCAGCCAATCAGATTCTAGTAGACATTCTACAGTATGTAACAGGAAAGTAAGAGCTAGAACCTCATTGGTTGAGCAACATCTCCACTTATCTTTTACCGCAGCTTAGTACATCTAGCTGCAGAAGCGGCCAGGCTCCTGTATGTATGCTTCTTGAGAAGGTTGCAGGGAGATAAGTCGTCCATTAAGCAGAGAGATAAGTCGTCCATTAAGCAGAAAGCACCCCCCCTTCCTATTAATACCCCACAGCATTTGACAAGCAATGGCAGTGAACCAAGGTGTCAGCAGAAGGTTTATGGTAACACCTCTAACAGGAAACCGCATTGTCAGGGAAGTATCTCTGTTGCATGTGAAAAGGGTGTGCAGGCCCCCATTGCCAACGGCCTTATTTTTCGATAGGGCCATTCTCTCCCAGCCAGTTCCAAACTGGAGCACTAATACACAGTGCTCTGAAAGGTAAGTAAGTATTCTATCCGCAACCTACTCCCTAATCCTTACCCTAACCCTCCCCTTTTATTACCCTAACACTCCCTTCCCCGCAGCCTATCCCTAACACCCCCTTCCCTGCAGCCTGAATCTAACCCTAACCCTCCCTTCCCCAGAGCCTAACCCTAACCTCCCCCCCTCCGCAAGCTAAAAGTCCTTGGATAGGTTACTCTCGTCTCTGGTGGTCCAAAAAGGAATGAATGAGATCGCATACTCACCTATCCCTTAAAAAAATTATATATATACACATGCACAGGTATTCTCTGTTAAAGCGGTGATAGTGAGTACAACATAGTGAAAAAATTTGTTTAAAAAAATATATGAGCCAGATCTCAGACACACAAAGCACTACTTCAGAGTAGTAAATTAGTTACATATATAGTACAAAATCATCACAAAAATGGCCTAGACCTATTTCCGGAGTGAGGGTATCAATATGCTTCATGTTCTTGACAAAGAAGCTTAAGGGCTCCGAAACGGCCGTCGATGTGAGGCAGAATTATTGGCACCGATGTGTCTGATGTACCTGATTGCTGCAGTTGATCCGCAAGTATAGGCTCTGCAGTGCTGCATTTTTGTGATGATTTTGTACTATATATGTATCTAATTGACTACTCTGGACTAGTGCTTTGTGCTTTGTGTGTCTGAGTTCTGGCTCATATATATTTTTTTAAACAAGTTTTTTCACTATGTTGTACTCACTATCACTGCTTTAACGGAGAATACTTGTGCATGGTGCTTTGGATTTCCATGGTCTGTTGTAGAAATAAAACTTCACATTTTTTGTATTTATATATATATATATGAAATGGCTGCCATTCAAAATAGAGACAGCTGAAAAGGAACTTTCGTCTGTCTCTACTTCACAATGACAGCCTCTGGTGCGGGGACTCCCACTGGTGACAAGGCTACAGACACGCCAATCACGTGGCCAAATTTAGATGATGGTTTTTCATAAAAACAAATTTTGGTAAAATGTGTCCTAGTTATCTGTATCATAAAAGGTTTTGCCATCATTACTAATCTCTAATTATTCCAGTTTCTGGCAAGCAATGGTGAAAGACGTCACGGTCTGGTAGATAATGTTCAGCTATCTGTATCTTCTCAAGATCTGATGCAGAAGTTCAACCATCTGCTTCAAGGCAGGTGATGCTTTACCCAATTTGCTTCACCCCATGGTCCGTGTCCCACCGCCCATGCTGGATGGTCGGCCTGATTTTATCAGCAGACCATGGACAGTAATGTTTATGTTTTTTGTTATGTTTCTTAATGGACCACGTCCTGTGTTTTGGATCTATGGAGATACAGGTGTGAAGACATCACACAGCTGTCTTCCAGCTGCATGTTGTGTTAGCAGACATTTCCCAGATGTTACGTCTCTCGATCACACCGTCTCTATCATATTCAGTAGGCAGCAGATGGACATATAGACTAGGACAACAGTGATTCCCTTTATGCTCATTTTCTTCATTTGCAATTATAAAAGTTGTATGAATTATTTATATTAACTTTTTAGGTAGTCTGTTATAAGATAACTCTAGTTGACCCCAATGTATCTAAAACAATTGATTTCAGGGTTTTACATAGAAAACCGATGAAGATTAAGAATGTTCCCCAATGTAGCAATAAGCAGAGACATGGGGTCCGTTGAGCAGGTGTTGTGTAAGTTGGCAGGCAGAGCCAAAATAGGGCTTGTGCTGGAGGCCATAGCATAGCACAGCTCATAATTGTCCTCATTTCAGTGGGACAATCCCAATTTCGAGTGACTGTCCCGTTCTCCCGACTGCCTTCCAGTTTGTCCCAATAAGTGAGCTAAACTGGAGGCAAGGTTTTTTTTTGCAGTTTTTTTAAATGACTCTTTCATTTTTTTGCCGGTGCGGCATGACAATAGGGGTTGGGGTTTGGCAGGAAGGAGGTGGAGCTTGGGCAAGATGGAGGCAGAGCTTGAGTGGATGGAGGCGGGGCTTATTTGTCCTGTTTTAGGGCTCCAAAATGTTGGAAGGTATGGGAACCTGACTTTTATCAATGGGACTTCCACTTCACCATACCCTCCAACATGAGTCAAGAAGGGGCTTGTCTTTAATTTGCTCTCATTTGCATGTATGAAAAGATGTCAAATCTAATTTTCCGTCTTATCATATGAGCTATGAACTCACAGGAGAGGGTCTTGTCACTTTAGCAGAGCTCTGCTATAGTGATCAGGTGCTTCAGGACTGGAAGGTGAGTATAGGGGAGAGGGAACTGCTGGGACAGAATCCGGTACAAGAGCCATTTTAGCTGGCACAGACCATTAAAGATTGGTACTGGTCCTGCTAAATAGGTACAGTTGGAGGGTACTGTATGCTACACTGATCTTTATCTCCTTTTGGTAATAGCAAGACCCAGTCTGGAAGTCGATTTAAAATAAATGTCAAATATGGCATTGGCTTAAGAAGTCCATGAGATCACTGAAGACATTTCACTATTATTTTGAAAAAAAAAAGGTAGACAAAACTTGAATTTTGCACTGTTGTGAGTCCATTTAGCCTATACTGCATTCACATCATGGCCATACACACTACAGGTGAAGAAGAGAGGAACAGGAAAAGAGGGGAGACCATAACAAAAGGGGAAAGATGAGAGAATATTGGCATTATAGGATGCAAAGCATTGCGATTGGCCTGTACTAAGGCTACACAGAATGGTCAATGTCCTGGTCCTTCATGGCCTGATACCACAGTGCACATCACAAGCACAGTGCTCAGAAGTTAGGGAGAAAATGTAAGTCTGGTTATATAGTTAACTTGAGTGTACCAGTTGGAGAGGTAATGGCAGGCAATCCTCTGTCATTATACTTCCCTATATACCGTGTACATGCTTGGAGCATCACACTATACTAGGCTATGAACTTTCCTGGTTTCTATGGGCTTGATCCAGACTTACGCCCGCCGTCGCTAGGACAGCAGGCGTAAGCGTAAGATCGGATGAAAAGCCGATCTGCGCATGCCCCGGGCAGATGTTGCCGTCCGTAATAACAGCGTAGGGATGCTGGAGGGGGCATCCCCCTAGCATCCATATGTTAAGATTAGTGAAGGTGGGCGGAGGGAGGTAATATAATGAGGGAGGGAGGGAGGGCTTAGCGGTAATACGCTCGTGTGCGAGCATATTAGCCATTGCTTACGCCGGCTGAAGTTAGGGTAGCCTTCAGCCAGCTTAAGCAATGGGAAATACGCCTGTAGAGGGGGAGTGTCGGGCAGAGTGGACGCCGATACGCTGTGCTTTAGTAAGCACAGCGCATCTGTGTAGGTCTGGATCAGGCCCATTGACCCTGGCTTCTTAGGTGGGTATATGGGTATATTGCCGTTTATTTGTTGTGTGCATGCGTAGTCAGCATGATGCTACCTATGTAACCCTCATGCAAGTATATAAACTTTAAAGACTACACATTTTAAGGCAGGAGGAGGCATGGGGGAGGGGTGCAGATTAGGCTGGGAAGATGGGCTGATCATTCTCCGTGCATATTTTCCCTACTTAAGTGGGAAAATATGCACAGTGGTTAAGGTTGTCTATGGCGCTTATGAGTGCCATTACACACCTAAAAATGGGGTTTGGGGGAGGGGACAGGAGAAGTAGGTGCAGAAACATGCTTATCCGCACCTACGGATCTCACACTTCAGTGTGAATCCCGTCCCATATGAGTTTCCAGCAGTGTACCAGTGCATGAGTGTATAAACCAATAGACTTGGCTTTGTGATGCACATTGGTCATACGTCTGCCTATGCCCTTTTTAATTATTGCGATAACAAACATTGCTATATTAACCCTTTGCTGAGTTAGCAAAACCACACCCACATTAGACAAACCATACCCACCCTCTGCAAGAATATGGAGATTTCCATATTATTTCTGTAAATAATAAGAAATATTGTTAGATTATGCCAAACATTAGTGCCTTAAATTCACTCTTCCTTTTCCCATACTATGCTGACATCACACACTACTCCACATCAATAACGATTCCAGAAATGGTTGTTTCTCTCCTTAAACCGAAGACTAGTGACAAAGGAATGAAAAATTGTTCTTATAAATAGATCATACCTGCAGGAAGACTTCTGTGTGACATACTGTAGGTGAAAATTATACCAGCGCTTTGAAAGGGAATCTTACCCTGCAGTGATGGACATAGTTCAATTTCACCAGTTCTCAGAGTCTCTGACAGCAATATGGGTAGATATTAAAGGTGAGTTCAGCACACACTGAGACAGAGCAGTCTTACACTTTATCTGATCAGCCACTGTCCTCTGTGGTGGTTGAAGATGGGATTGAGAAACAGGAAGGAGAGAAGGAGCAAACTGGAAAACAGGATGCTATATGAGGGCCACTAGTGGCCAGAGAGGGAAATGCACATATATAAAAACAAAGAATTCTCAGAGGGGATTATTGCTAATCTGTCCTAGGGTTAGAGGGGGTTTTCCAGGTATTCAGAATCCCCCCCCCATGGGTCAGCCCCTGCCCCGTGATATACAAATTTCCCTAATTGTTATGTACCAGGCAGATGTCCATGTAATTATTGGTAGGTATTGGGAACTATTGCAGTTAGCTCAGCAACAATTGTCCATAAATTAGGATTTAGGTCACACAGAAGTGTTGCATGTATTAAAATGTTTGCAGAATGTGGAATAAAAGAAAAATCCTGTAGCGTGAAATTTTTGTTTGATCTATGGCGTCATTTTAAATGGAACCAGCCCTGTGTGTGTTTTGCATTATCATAAAGGAAGGAACAAATATTAGAATTTTGTTTTCATAATCATTTTTGAAAGCAGCTTACATGATAGATCTAATTGAGAATTCTAGGGAACAGGGAAACAGAATTTTGATATACAAAGTGTTTTTTAGAAGAAACCTTTGAATCCTGGGTTCAGTAATGCATTAACATTAACATTCCGTTCAGTTTCCATTGTAAATGTTGACTTACGCTGCTACTGTAAAGTAAAAATCTTAATGATGCATTTACAGTGTAAATTAAACCTATCTGGGCCAGATTTAGGGGTCAAGTTGACCCTAAGTAGAACTTTGCTGGCTCCCCCTCCTGTGATGGCAAATCAGATTAAAATCTATGATCTCTGTCAGGAAACCTTTATTATCCAGGACTGTAGATGTCCTTTAGGGACCCTTAGAAGGTCTTCTCCAGTGCATGTGTTCTGTTGGTAACGCCCGTCACTGGACCCATCCTCCAGGATCCGCACACTAGATGCAGAATTCGGCAGTTCTACTGGCAATGCGCGTGTTTATGCCAGATAATCCGCAATGGATCTCCAGACATACGGAACTTATTTCAAACTGAGTTTCAAGCTGGCTGGGATATTGATTGTTTATGACTCGATGAGTCATAGCAAAAAATCCCCGGAGCACCAAACACTATGCTCCGATAGGTAAGAGTGAAAACTAAAACAAAAAGGGGGTGTTCGCACCAGCCTATTATTGAAGAATACTTTCTACCCAGAAACTTAGAAGGGTGCTACTAAAGGTTAGAAAATTTAACATAAAGAGGAAACTAGGTACCCATAAATGGTACCTTATTTAAACCTTGAACAGTGTACACCTCATCATAAGGACAGAAACAGCTATTGTGAAGGAAAAACAATTTTAATAGGAACAATTAAAAATTGCATCAATGGGCCTGATCCAGAGCTACGTTAGAGACAGAGAATTGCTTGTCACAAAAAAAATGCAAGAAATATACCAACTGCCACAGCCTAACACTAAGGTATCACACGGAGGCTGGTCCTATTGTACGGACTAGTGGTCTCACCACCAACGCTTGCAGTATCTCATCCTCCCTGGACTGGATAGAAGTATTGCCGGGCAGAAGGATCAAGACTTAGAGAGGCTGTAAGTTATTTGTCAGACAGGATACTGGAGGCTTCAAATGGAGATAGACCGGTGCACTCGGTAGCTGAATCTCCGATGTTCGCTTTTATCACACTGTGCCTAACGCACGTTTCGCCCTCCCTTGGGCTTTGTCAAAGGTGTGGTGTGTGTGTGTGTCATGGAGGTGATGGGTTTAAATACCGTGGTGAGCCAATCAGAAGGTTTTAACAGGTTCACCTGCAAACTAGACAAGTTACAATCAATAAAAAGTCAAAACAAAAAAAGTTGGTGGTGAATAACATCATCCACATCAAAAATTTGAGGACATCCTTATTAAACAGACAATAATGCCATTATTAATATAATTCATTCATTAGTATATCACACAGGGGGAGGGAAGTAAATCAGCGATCCAACGTGGTTGTAGATCTTTCCTTGTTAAATGCTAATATAGGTCACATAACTCATCCCTGTAGTTGTCAATATTTTCAGACCTTATTAAATCATCAGTAATATATGTACAGACATCATAGTAATCAAAAAAGATAATAAAGCATTCAACTACGTTAGCTCGCTGTAGGATTAGAACTCAGAGCTTCCTAACACCCCAGGTGAGAGCTCTACCTGTACAACAAGATAGCATACATATCACAGAAACGAAGAATATATTTTCGTTGATGCCAAAGGGAACTACACAATTCAAAGAGAACATATATTTTCTTTTTTTTCTTAATAGAAGTTGCTGATCATTGCAAACCTTATTGATAGAAAAACTTTTTCCAAGAGAAAAGCCCTCAATTTTTTGGAATTGTGTTTATATAGGAAGTGTTGAGCAATGGGAGTAAGATTTTTACACTTTTTTTTTGTCAGCAGCGGCATTCGGAATGGATATAATGTGTTCCATCAGACGCACTCTGAATGGACGTATGGTTTTGCCAACATGCTTCAGATTGCAATCGCAAATGAGACAATAAACCACAAATTTAGAATTTCAATTCATATGTTTTATTATTAGGGTTTTTCCAAAACGATCTTGGACTTCAGTTGTTTTTTACCATGTATGAACATCCATTACAATTCCCACAGGGAAAAGATCCCACATATTTGTCTTTTCTTGCAGGTTTGGGATTGTAGAAACTTTTTACCAGAATGTCCCGCAAGTTGATTGAACGCCGCCAATAGAAGGATACTGAATCCTCCAATACGATATTAAGATTGGGTTCTGATTTTAAAATGGGTAGATGTCGATTCATTATATCACGTGATTGATGCGCCTGACTGCAATAGTCAGTAACCTGATTTTAGAGGCTTTTTAAACTGTCTTACGTTTGGATAAATTAGCGTATCATGATTAGTTTTAAGCGCATGTTGATAAGCCTGTATTAGAGTGGATTTAGGGTATTTAGTGGATTTAGGTCATTAGTAGTTTGTTTTCTAATTCTTTGGAACGGAATTTAAATTTGGTTGTTGAGGAACAATTGCGTCACAAATATTATATCTCATGAGATAACATTCCTGTGATGGGAGATGGAGCAGAATACCGTTTGTTGAGGTAGACTTCCTGTACAGATACGTACAATAAACCCCAACCCTTCCCCTAATTCTAACCCTCCCTTCCCTACAGCCTGACCATAACCCTCCCTTCTTCTTAGCCTGACCCTAATACTCCCTTCTCTATAGCCTGACTGTAAGACCCCCCCTCCCCTCAGCCTTACCCTAACCTTCCACTTCTATGGCCCTAACCCCCCCCTTCCTAAGAGCCTAACCCTAACCCCTCCCAACACTAAAAGTCCCCTAAGAGGTTACTCATCTCTCTGGATTTGTCAGCGGCGGGTCTGCGGTGGTTGCTTCAGGTCCGGCGAAAAGGAATGGGTGAGTATACCAATCGGCAGACTCACCCATTCATAAAAAAAAAAATCTACAATGGCTGCCTATTTGAACTAGAAACATCTGAAAAGGAACTTTCGGCTGTTTCTATTTCTAAAGGCAGCCCATCGGAATGGGAACTGCAGCCACTAAATTATGCACAACTAAGGGTAATGCGCTGCCCCCGCCACTGACCGACCCAGCCCATACTGTACTATTTATATGCCCCGTCCCTCTCACAATGCATATGTTTGGCTTGCATAGGGATGTCACTACGGAGTTGCGTACGATCAGAGTTACGTTGCATAACATCATGCGTATTGCTTTCCCTCATGCCGCATGTGTAAATTGGCTGTCGTTATTAAGTCTGGATCAGGCTCAATAACGCACGCTTGCGAGATAACGCTGATCGCTGAAGCATTAAATTGGCAGAAAAAACGCACCGCGCATGCGCCTAGTGACAACTCCCGGTAGTAACACACTGTTTTCATAGGTGCGATTCGAGCGTCCGTATACTTTGTGTTTTTACCGATGAAGGGGCGTGTTTATAGTAGGAAGTTCGTATGGACGCTGGAGTTAGGCGGGGGGAGACATTTAAATTGTACAGTATGGGCGTGCTAAGCGTCGTTAATACGCAATGAACGCAGGGACGGCCACGGGTACGAACACAAAAGTTAGGGTAGGGTTTGACGAGCGTATGGAAGCTAAACTAGGCACGAGCAAGGAGAGTGCCTATTGCCGTGCATCGGTGGTACGTTCGGCGATAATACGCTATGCACACCAGCGTAGGTCTGGATCAGGCCCTATGTGCGAATCAGCGCCTGTACAGACTGTAATGATCGGCATGTGTGACTTAAGGCTGTCTTATGGCAACGCAAGTCACCTAAAGAGCACACGAGAGAGGATAGTGACAGGGGAGCTCATTCCCCTCTTCCGTGCCGACTGCGTGATATAAACTTACGGAGGTCAGGATCTGGTCTTATAGTATATTGCCGGCTTTCTTCACATTCACTGCACAAACGCCACCTCTGTGGTCAGGCAAATGCGCTTTTTTTTTTCCAACTCAACGTTGCTGTAAACATTTTTAAATCTTAATGGCATCGTCTACTGAAAAGAAATCCTATGGGCGAAGAAATAAGATTATTAGACATGTTGAAATATAAGCAAACTTTATATTTTCTGAGATGTAGTAAAACTGTTCCAGGTTTTGCCAATGAATAAGAATTTATTAAGGAATATAACAATAAATCTGAAAGTGTTTATCCTGCTCATGTTTGTCATTATTAAATTATACCATAAAATGCAGGTAGTGCGCAGAGAGAACACGAGAGAGATAAATCATCGTTGAGCTATGGAGAAATGTCTTCGAGAGCCAAAATTCATCTTCTTCATTTTTCCCCTATGGAAAGAAACTCCTATTAACGGCCTTGTACAGCATATATACACTTTCCAATGGTCCTACCTTTTTCATGGTATATGCTGTATATGTTATTTCCATACTTCCAATTGACCCTCTATCCTAATTAGAGATGAGTGGTTCGGACTGCATGAAATCTGACAGACGCAAATTTTGGGGTCAGAGAAACATAGGGCCAGATCCAGAACTACGTACGACAGCGTTTTTACGCTAGCTGCCATAGTACTTGCGGTAGCGTTACTATGCTACGCTATCGCACATAACCTGCACTTAGGTCTGGATCTACCCCATAGAAACATAGGGGTTCCAAGCCAAACCAAGCCTTGCCTTGGTTTCTCCCCCAAAATTCAGATCCCAAATCAAGGCAAAACACCATTGTGCCTCAAAATTCGGATCTGTCAGTTCAGATTCTATATAAAGCTCTTCTCATCTTATACAGAATCCAAGTTAATAGAAGAAAAAAAAAACAATCTATATAAATAAAGCCCCCCCCCCCTAATACATACAGTAAAAAAAAAACTATAATTTGTGTTGGCACACTACAGGTCCCAGAAAACTCATCTTGTCATCAATAGCTTGGGCATGCTGCTGCATGTAGTGCTACAGACACCAGCATGCCCTGTCAAGAATGGGCATGCTGGTGTCTGTAGGACTATAAGCGTCAGCATGCCATCCTATGCAGGGCCTGCTGCGGCCTGTAGGGCGGCAATACAATAATAAAAATGGGCCGTCTCAATAAAATAAATAAATAAAAAAACAAAATTAAAGACATTTTTAAAAACCTAGTAAACTGGCCGCTATCCAGGGTCTTCATCTGCAGAGTATCCAGTCCTGTAAAGTTTTTAAAAGGGACAAAGACCCCATAGGGCTGCAGGACCCATAAATGGCAGGCAGGGTAGCTTTGCACCAGACAGGCAGGGGTTAAGGTATTTGTTGTGTCTTTAGATTGGGTGGTAGGCTTAAGGGGTGTATCTTAGAGCAAGGTAGATAAGGGCAGATCAAGGGGAGGAGTTCCTCTTTGTCTGCAGGAAGAAACTTTCCCTCCCTCCCTTTAAAGTTTAAGTTTTTTCTAACATGTCTTTCTCTCCTATCAGTCGGTGCATGGTTGGTGCGGTAGCAGTGGGGGGTCAGCAGGTATTTGCGCAAAGTTGTGATAAGTGGTTCTGTTTGCAAGCGGTCTCGAGGTACTCAACCCAGGAGCGATTCGAGGACGCCGTTCCTTTAACGGTGGGGGTCCTGTAGGTCGGCCACCGCCCAGCAATGGGGTGTGCCCTATGATTGGGTTGTTGTTGGATGAGACCGCTTCGCCGTGAAGCGCATTTAATGTGTAGATTATGGTTAAGCTAAGTTAGGTGTTAAGTTAGGCGCTGAACCCCCCATCTGCTAATTGGGCCATCTTTTCACTGCTGAATGAATTCATAATTAATAATTACAATTCGGCCCAATTTACTAATTAATAAAACCATGTTCCCTTTTAAACGCAGCTATTGTTGTCCGTGTCTTTATTGATAAGTTAAGTGGTATGGCTGTGTGGTGTGCGAGCGTATCCTATGCCGTTTGCCATTTATAGTTTTTGTAGAGTATCCAGTCTTGTAAAGTTTTTAATTATAATTAATTTTGCTTTGCAAAAAAAACACCCTTTTGATCTACAAGGACATGCCGCATCACCTAGCACCTAGGACAGCATGGATGGGACGTTCCTATAACATGATTTTATCTGATTTTATAAAAAAATACAAAAAATACAGATTCAAAACCAAAACATTTTAGTGTTATTTTGGTAAAACCAGAACCAAAACCAAAACAAGATGAAGATTTAGAACCGAAACCAAAACATGGGGGTTGGCGCTCATCTCTAATCCTAATACTGCTGTGTGATAGGATCAGGCAGACCACCAAGCAATTACCTGTAACCTGGTTGGTCCATTCTGTAATACGTAAGACTTACCCTCATGCATCCAAACTTACTATCCTATAGACTGTGAGCTTGTGAGCGGGATCCTGTGACCACGTCTGTTATTACATCAGTGGTGTAACTCTATCCCTGATGCCCAGAGGCAAGATAAATGCTGGTGCCCCACCCCATACCGACTCACTCACTGACACTGTCAGGATGTGATGATGACGTCACACCCGGAGGGAGCAGAGACGGAGGACTGTACCTCGATCTCTGCTCCTGCCTATGTGCGCCATGCAATGTGCTGGGGGGTGTGATCGCCCCGATCGCTTCCTTCCTGCCTCCACCCCTGAGCGGGGCCCATTGGGGACGTGGAACTGGAGACTGCTGGATGCAATGGAGGAGAAGTGACTCCTGGCGCCCGGAGACGATCGGCTACATTGTCTCCAGCAGCTCTGTACATGGGCAGACTGGATGGGCCATGTGGCTCTTATCTGCCGTCACTTTCTATGTTTCTATGTTATGGTTCTAGTCTTGTAATGCACTACATAATATGCTGGAATTACATGAAAATAGAAAAGAATATGGAAGCACCTTAGGGTAGTTATAAAAAGAGTTTAAATTTATTAGTACACCAAATAAAAAGTATTAAACAATATAAAACAATAATAAAAACAGTAAATGAATGACAGATACTGACACCCAATTATATATGTAACAATAGGCTAGACTAAGTATATAATAATGATCCTAGCAGGAAATTAACAAATGGTACATCTGAAAGTATAGAATAATCTGAGCTCAGATAATAATTGATAGATGTAGTTAGGAACGTTCCAAAATGGGTCAGGTGGCTTAAAGATATAAGGTGTCGATAAATAGTATATTTCCTGTATGGGTATGGGTAGAAATACAATTCTTTCCAATTACATGAAAACTCTGGACCGGATCCTGATTAACTACAAAGGGTTGTTTTCCAAATGCCAGTATCACAAGCGCCGCATTACCAGAACGGAATTCTGTTTCCAGAGAATCCAGATCCATCCTGGTAATACATATGATGACAGGATAAAAGGGCTTCTGCACTGTGTAAGGGAAAAGGGAGGCATAAGGGCCTTTACGTACATTAAAGATTTACATAGGGAAGGTATGGAAATCTTGAGGCAGGATCTGCTTAGCGTAAATTCATGCTGGTCCATTATTCATTCATAAATAATCAACTAATAATAAAAATACTTTTAAAATAATTAAGATTTCTCAAATTTTCCATTAATTCACATAGTGCCTGTCCAAAAAGCATAACGGCTTATCCATAGTTAGGCACTACAACAACAAACAGTTAAAATTTGCAAACCGTGTTTCTATATGAGACGGGAAAAATGAATATAAAGTTTTTTTGCATTTAATTTGAAATTTTTGCACATGAGTCGAATAGGGAAAATTATACTCCTGTGCTGTGAAAATAGGATGATGGTGATGATGATGATTATTATTATTATTATTATTATTATTATTATTACTAGCGTCTTATCTATAGATAAATTACACTTTAAAATAGTCCTTTTACTCCATACTAGAGGATAGAGGAAGTAACATGTATAGCTTGGAGCAGAGAAGGGACAGGGGGGACATGATAGCAGCTATCACATATATCAAGGGGTGTAACCAGGTACAAGAGGGGGCATTATACAAAGGAAGAGATGTATTAGAACACTTGGACATGTGTATAAACTGAAGGGTGGTAGATTTAAAGGAAATGGGTGAAAACAGAAATAACTTTACTGAAAGGGTAGTTGATAAGTGGAATAGCCCCCCATCTGAGGTGGTTAAGGCTAACGCAGTAGAATACTTTAAACATGTTTTTGGGGTAACAATAATAATATTCTAAATCTGAAATTAAATTGAGGGTCACATAGGGTGTAAGGTCAGTATGGTTTAAAAAAAAACAATTGGGCGGATGGGATGGGCTGTGTGACTCTTATCTGCCGTCACTTTCTATTTATGTTTCTGTGTAAAGCAGTTCTTCATGCAAACATATCTTGGGGCCGTATTCACACCTAATAGTGAGTTAGGTGCGGAGGGATTTAGAGTAGCTGGCGAGGAGATGTTCCTGCGTAGACATTGCCACTCCCCAGCTAATCTAAATCTCTCCCCCCTCCCACCTCTACCTAAACACTCCCCGAAGTGGCTTAAGGCCGCCTCTTTCTAAATAAACTACTCTTTAAAAACCACACGGAGGCAATCTACGTACCAGTTTGTAAACGATCCACTACGCATGCATAGTCGGCATAGAAGCTTATTAGGTATGAACACGGCCCTTGTTCATTAATAAATTATACAGTGAAATCGATTTCAAACTTCGAGTCTGACTGACAAGACAGCCAAGGGGCCTGATCCAGACGTAGATCTGGATCAGGCCCAATGTTCCTACCAAACTTTTTCCTTATATTTTGAAACAAAATATAGATTTTATTTAAGCTTTTTATATAGAAGAAAACATTTGCCTTAAGCCTCCCTTCCAATTCCTTTGTGTTCTGATATACGCTTAATCCTGCAATATCCACACATCAGTGCTATCGCTCCTATAAGCAAACTACCGATAACCATAATCTACCATAACGTTTCCAACTCGTGTGTGTGTAAAATGACAATGTCTGGATCAGTACTCAAAGAGTCATCATTTCTCATGGAAATGAGGGGAAAATCGAGAGTGAGGATTCCTGGCCCTTATTATTATTACTGTATATAAAGCAGACCACAAACATAACACTCACAATGGTATGAAAGCACTGGGATGAACAGTACATGCTTGTGGTTAAACACATTATAATGTAAAATAAATTCTACAGATCCTGGGATTCTAAATATCGTTCATATTATTATACTGTGAATACACGTGTTCAGCTATAGAATAGTCAGATTCAGGGTAAGTAGTGGAAGGATTCAGTCCTCATAGCAAAGAGTCAGGGCCAAGTCTGGATCAAAGAGGGTTGGACTTGTGTTTTTCTACCCTGTCTGGTATATGCGCAGGCAGCTGTCAAAGGCTGACAGCTTAAGACAAAGCTCAGTACTCTATCTATGAGTGCGGAATATTGTTTATAAATACATTACCAACAGCTGGTTATAAATACATTGCCAGCAGCTGGTTATAAATACATTGCAAACAGATGGTTATAAATACATTGCCAGCAGCTGGTTATAATTACATTGCAGACAGATGGTTATAAATACATTGCAAACAGATAGTTATAAATACATTTTAGACAGATGTTTATAAATATATTGGCAGCAGCTGGTTATAAATACATTGCAAACAGATGGTTATAAATATATTTTAGACAGATGGTTATAAATATATTGCAAACAGATGGTTATAAATACATTGTAGACAGATGATTATAAATACATTGCCAGCAGCCGGTTATAAATACATGGCAAACAGATGGTTATAAATACATTGCCCGCAGCTGGTTATATATACATTGCAGACAGATGGTTATAAATACATTGCCAGCAGCTGGTTATAAATACATTCCAAACAGATGGTTATAAATACATTACCAGCAGCTGGTTATAAATACATTACAAAAAGATGGTTATAAATACATGGCAAACAGATGGTTATAAATACATTACCAGTAGTGTAATAAATAGGTGTGTAGCCAGCTTTACTCTCTGGAGCAATGATTTGGGTCACATCAGAGTACTGTCATCACCAGGGGCCTGATCCAGCACTACGAAAATTTGCACGACGGGCGAATGCGTACGTTCGACCGTGCGAAAAACCATACACGCCCCTAACACTCCCATAGTAAAGTACCTGCATACGACGCCTATACCCTACACTGGGTACGACCGTCGGCCGTACGAAAATTCGCACAAAATACGCTGAGCGTACGGGCTTAGCACGCCCATACTGTACAATTTAAATGGCTATCCCCGCCTCCCTGTAGTAAAACGGGCGCCCAGCCGACCATCGTAAAGAACGAACGCCCCGCGAGCGAAAAATACGCTCACAATACGCCCGCTATTCGCTCATGACGCCCGGGCGACCGGAAGCTGTCATACTGGGCATGCGCGTTGCGAATTTTTTACCGAATTTTCGCATACGCTCGTCGTACGCTCGCTTGCGGTCGTTGCTCTGGATCAGGCCCCAGGTCACTGACAGGCAGGAATATACTGGGTCAATCACCTGACCATGTGGATACTGACCTTACATTATTTATGCCATATGGGCTCAATGGGCCTTTTGCAGACTTAAACACACAAGGGGACTTGCGCAAGCAACTTGCGTAAATTTCCTTGCAAGTAAGGTCTGCGCATACTCACGCCAGATGTCATTCTTCGGATCTTTGAGTTCCGTGCGCAATGAGATCCGCATGTCGGAGCGGTGCATGCGTTCCATATGTTTAAATCCTGCAACGGGGGTGGGATTAAGGAAGCAGAATAGCTGCATGGGGTGGCGTTTATGAGTTCTGTGTGGATCTGTGTGTGCAAAACCGCACAGAAAATTTAAGGCTGCTCAATGGACACGGAAATGCCAAAACTACGCACATAAATACATTGCAGACACATGGTTATAAATATATTGCCAGCAGCTGGTTATAAATACATTGCAGACAGATGGTTATAAATACATTGCCAGAAGCTGGTTATAAATACATTGCAAACAGATGGTTATAAATACATTGCAAACAGATGGTTATAAAAACATTTTAGACAGATGGTTATAAATACATTGCAAATAGATGGTTATAAATACATTGTAGACAGATGGTTATAAATACATTGCCAGCAGCCGGTTATAAATACATGGCAAACAGATGGTTATAAATACATTGCCAGCAGCTGGTTATAAATACATTGCAGACAGATGGTTATAAATATATTGCCAGCAGCTGGTTATAAATACATTACAAAAAGATGGTTATAAATACATGTCAAACAGATGGTTATAAATACATTACCAGTAGTGTAATAAATAGGTGTGTAGCCAGCTTTACTCTCTGGAGCAATGATTTGGGTCACATCAGAGTACTGTCCTCCCAGGTCACTGACAGGCAGGAATATACTGGGGCAATCACCTGACCATGTGGATACTGACCTTCCATTATTTATGCCATATGGGCTCAATGGGCCTTTTGCAGACTTAAACACACAAGGGCACTTGCGCAAGCAACTTGCGTAAATTGCCTTGCAAGTAACGTCTACGCATACTCATGTCATTCATCGGATCTTTGCGTTCCGTGCGCAATGAGATCAGCATGTCGGAGCGGTGCATGTATTCCATATGTTTAAATCCCGCAACGGAGTGGGATTAGGGAAGCAGAATAGCTGAATAGCTGCATGGGGTGGCGTTTATGAGTTCTGTGTGGATCTGTGTGTGCAAAACCGCACAGAAAATTTAAGGCTGCTCAATGGACACGGAAATGCCAAAACTACGCACAATAGGTGGGAGGGTGTCTGTGCTTAGTTCCAGACCTTGGCGCGTAAGTATCACGTGCGGAGGCCTGAATATGGCCTATTGTTTTTGTATCAAACCCACAACTGACCACACCAGCCTGGTGTCTTCACACTCATTACCATCAAGTATGGGAAGTAGTTACGAGAAATTATTTGACTAAAAAAGATATTTTTTACTAGATTTACTATTTACAAATGAAAACCATAACACGGCGTCTTGGCTCGAGGCGAGTCTTTTTATCATGTACTTTTTAACAAAATGCTTTGCTAAATTTTTGCAATTGCAAATGCCAAGGACTGGCACATATCCTGTGCTGATAGATGTTTGCCAAGAAGAAATGTACACAAGGGGCACCCATACAATGGTCATTATTATGTATCTTATTACATATCTGCGTTGTTGTTTCATTGAAAGTTGTCAGTGCACATTAATATCAAGTCGAGATAGACACAACTGTGGTACTCATGACCAACCCTTAATGCTCTCCAACCACTGCTTTATCTGCTTATCATCTTAATGTATGTCAAATCCAAAGGAACTGCACCATTCCTCGCCAGCTGCAATCTTAGGAGCTTGCCAAACACTATATATCCCTGGAATACTCCCAGGGGCAGATTGGCCATTGAACTTACAGGGAACTTTCCAGGTAGGCCAATGATGTTTGGAGGCCAGCAGCAGGCCCTGTTTTGTGTTTTAAGGTAACAATAATGTTGACAATAGTAGGTGGTGGTCACTAGAATGCTCTCTGAATTGGGTGGTGGTCAATGGGATGTTCAGTATATTAGGTGGTGGTCACTAGGATGCTATCTGTATTTAGTGGTGGCCAGTAGGATGCTCTCTGTATTTGGTGGTGGTCAGTAGGATGCTCTCTGTATTTAGTGATGGTCAGTAGGATGCTCTCTGTATTTGGTGGTGGTCAGTAGGATGCTCTCTGTATTTAGTGATGGTGGCATTTGTATTGTGGCGCTGGGTGGTATTCTATTTCTAGATTCACACACACCTGTCATGGTGTATATGAGCCATATTAGAGGGAGCCCCTGCCTCCACCCATTGCAGCCTATACGTTAGCCACCTAACACCGGCAGCGCAAGCAGATATTAACCCTATTTGATTACTAGGAGGATTCTCTCTGTATTAGATGGTGGTCATAAGAATGCTCTCTACATTGCATAGTGATCACTATAAATGTATTGTATTGTGAAATACTACTAAGTATATATTGTATTTAATCGTAACTCATTTATTTCAACACTTGTTCTCACATTATATACTAAAGGTTCTTTATTTTGTTATAATCCTATTTACTTTTTTAGTATATAGTTTATACAATCCACATGTGACCTCTTACAGAGTTTTTCCCAGGGCCACTTTAAGTTCCCAATCCGCCCCGGAATACTTCCAACAGTTCAAACAAGAATGTGAAAATAAGAGAAGATCAGATAGAAATTTTGTGGAAGTTGTTGGGATTATATTGTTGGGATGATGTTGTTTGTTTGTTGATTGTTGATTGTGACGCCTGCTCAACAGTTCAGCGATATATATATTGTTAAGGCCAACCAACTCCATACAGACCCATTCCATTAGGTGCAAACTACTCTGTTTCTGAGTTTCCCCCTATCGGTTAGTTAACCACCTGTGTTGAACATAAAAATTAAGTTAATTCTCTTAATTCAAAACATTTTTTTATTTTTTTTTAAACAGTTGACAATTGGAAGCTCAGGACTGGAGTATTTTGTACCTAACAGAAGGGATCATGTAGGATAATATTTAATGAAGTAGGTTTTGCCAGCACCTCCAAAATCATCGGTTTTACTTAATGGAGCTACTGAAAGGGAATTCACAAATCCAGCTTGATGTCTGTCGGTTGATTTGCCCATAAAGCCAAGAGCAGTTCCTAGTGAAATTTATATATTTTAACAGTATGGGGTCCCCTCTAAGCCATTAAAACCTAATGGCCACTAGCTCATCCCTATGTTTTCTCCACTGCCAACCTTGGCTTGCAAACCCTTCATTGTTGACAGGGGTGTAATTCATTGTTTGATGATCTGTAGCTGCATTTGCCGACAGTTTCCTTTTTGAACAATGTCAGTCCACAGGTTCCTGGGGCTCCGAAGATTCCAACACCTGCAGGTAAGTTTTTATCCTAACCCTAACTAGCCTGTTCCCACAACCTAACCTTCACCCTACCCTAATTCGAGTGTGGGTCCCCATATCGAACGGCCCTATTTTGAAAGATGAGGCATAGCAATCAATCCCCAGAGCACCGAACACACTGCTTCGAAAGGTAAGGCTTCCTTACTCCCTTACGCTAACCCTCCTCGCTCCTTAATCCTAAGTCAACCCTCCAGCAGACTAACCCTAAGTACCCCCTCCAGCAGTCTAACCCTAAGTCCCCCCTCCTGCAGCCTAACCCTTAGTCCCCGCCCAGCAGCCTAACCGTAAATCACATACTCACCCATTCATAAAAAAATTAAATTCTGCAGTGTTACACATTCGAAATAGGGACAGCTGAAAAGACACTTTCGACTGTCCCTATTTCACAATGTGTAACATCGCAGCAGGACCTTGCATCGTCTAATTCTAACCCTCCTTTTCCTGCAGCCTGAACCTAACCATCCCCTCTCCATAGCATAACCCAAACCTGCCCCTTGTAGCAAACTAAACCTAACCCTCCCCTTACCGCAGCCTAACCCAAACCTTCCATTCCCTGCAGCCTAACCTTCAACTCCCCCGCAGCTAACTAATCTTCCCCTTCTAGTATCCTAACATTAGCGGAAACTAAAGGTATATGGAAAAGGTTCCTAGTTTAAATTGGAATATTCTACATAGTTCCCCATTCTATATAAAAACTATGGGCCTGATCCAGACCTACGTGTACAATTTAAATGGCTCCTCTTGCCTATATTCCTTAACTCCAGCGTCCATACGAACTTCCTACTATAAACACACCCCTTCGTCGGTAAAAACACAAAGTATACGGGCGCCCGAATCGCCGCTACGAAAAATGCCCGAATCGCCGCTACGAAAAACAGTGTGTTACTACTGGAAGTTGTCACTAGGCGCATGCGCGGTGCGTTTTTTCTGCCGATTTTACGCTTATGATCAGTGTTAGCTCGCGAGCGTGCGTTGTTCTGGATCAAGCCCTATGTTACATGCATATATAAAATGTACCTTTTGATTACTTTCACCATAAATTGATTTTATATAGTGTTATGGTTAATTAACGATTTGTCAGTTATATGATATTGTTATATATTGTTAGCTGAATGTTGTGCTGTACAGTACTTGTAAAGTAGGTAAAGTGAAATGTGCACTGCCACCTGCTGTCTAAAGCCAGTATTGCGGTGGATCCGTAGAAGCATGACAGTAGCTTTGTTTGCTTTATCCTTTGAATGCAATTAAAATTTTTCTTAATTACGTTTCACCAAAAGCCTTTTTGTGAGCCAAATCTCAGCTCTCTACTTGTTCTTAGTAATAGGTTTTTTTTTTTGTTGTTTTTTTTAAAGAGTTTATAAATATCAACTGCGTTATACAAAATTAGTCTGTTTAAAGAATATTTTAAAGGGTTGCTGACTCTCCCGGAATATCCAGGGAAAGCAGACAAATCTCCCACAATGGGCTTGAGTTTATTATGAGCAGGGGGCAGGGATTCAGTGGACGAGTTGCATAAATTGCGTCATTAAGCCTCACCCCTATTTTGGCTACTGTTGTCTTCCATCAGACATCTGAAATAGAAAGTCGACATCCCTGATCTATTATACAATCCATATTGTATCTACCGGCCTTTAACAGTGACTGAACAATGTTAGCCTTGATGTATACAAGAAGATTGTTTTTAAAAGGGAAGCAACTACAGCATGTTGTACATTACCAACATGTGCAAATGTTTTACATTAACCTCGGTGTAAAAGTCCATTATGACAACCCAAGAAATAGTGATTCACCATTACCTGGTTTTACTCACATGAGCTGAGAACCTTTAAAGACAAAATGTAATTCTCTTGAGTGCAAAATTCAGGAACTGAATTATGTCACAATTGAAAAAATCGGCATCTCACAGTTTTATCTTCTGTTTAAATATATATGAAAATTGTGATCTTTAGAGACATGTTAAGATGTAACAGTGGATCAACAGGTTCATATTTAATAGAATCCACACCTAAGTCATAGATGTTTTGTGTCTCTCACCATATAACTGTGAGGTAACACAGATGGGTTAACCACCTGCACATAGATATAATACAATGTACATGTTGAGCATGCAAGCATTACATCACAATAAAAGAAAGAAGATGTGAGTAATTTTTGGGGTTCTTACATCTGTGTGATGTGCATTTTCCATTTCTCTCATACATCCTATGCTCTCTCACACTCCTATATTTTAAAGACCACAGTCAAGGCTGCCATTGGATATTGTTGGACCCAATACTGAGAAAATAGGTGAAGTTGTGTCCAGTTAAACCAGGAAATTGCATGCATCACAGGCCCACCTGCTGGGGAAGTTAAATAGTGTCAGAAATCATTAAAACTTTGTTGACTTACCATTTAGCTGCTACCGGCTTACTGCAGAGATTAGACAATGGAGCTGATATCACCCAATTAATGTCCTACAGAAAGAGTATATGACTCCTGTGAATTGAATGATGTTTAGATCCATTATCAGATCTCTGCAGGAAGCCAGCAGCTGCTTAATGGTAAATAAACAATGTTTTAATGATTTACTAATGGGCTGCAATCTAGATTCTCCACCATGTTGCGAGATAAGCATCACTGCAAAGAAAGCTTTATCTGGGCCTAGTTATACCCCCTTCCACCACTACATTATCCCTAATCAAAATAATTAGAACTAAATACACACATACATAGAGTGATGAGCGCTGTTTTAAGCTGTTAGTCTCTGACAGCTTCTATCAGGCAGATAGGCCCACCATGGACCCACCCTGTTCTGCCAGTTCTCCCATAGCTCCACCCCCAGTTCTGATTGGCTTCACCCAGTTCCACCCATCCAGACTCTGGCCCTGCCTAATTATATAGGGCCCGAGCTTGTCACTCTCCAGCCTTGCATGTGTAGTATGCATTCCTTCCAACTTTTTGGAGGTCGAAAAATTGGACTAATAAGCCTCACCCAAACTCTGTATTTGTCCTGCCCAAACTCCTTGTCGCCTCTATCCAAGCTCCACCTGGTCTCACCCCAAACTCTGCCCTCTTTGTCATGTCACAAAAAAGAAAACCCTGCCTCTAGTGTTGCCCACTTATTGGGACAAACTGGATGGCGACTGGGACTGCTTTACAGTCACTTGTAATCAGGACTGTCCCAATGGAATTGGGAGGCATGAGCATGAAGCTGAAATCTAGACATTTTATACGTTTTGGCATATAATAAGGTCACCAAAGATTAACATTTATTGATTACACATATTCAGATAACAGAAATACATCAAAACTAAATAGAGCCATATCTAATAAAAAATGACTGCTACCACATGGCTTCCAAATTGGCAGAGTTTAACAAAGAATTTTACATCATCCAGTAATAGACATAAATAAGAAAAAGTGTGTGTTTAAGCAGAATGCATATTATAGATAGATAGCAGAGGTGTATCTACCCCTCAGCCAGGATGGCACCCGCCAGGGTCGCCAGCCAAAGGGGGGCGATGCCACCTTGGCTAAGAGGTAGTATCGCCTGCTAAAACCATTTAACAATCCAACCGCAGTCTGACTCCTTACCTTTACAGTGGGACCACGGATAGCATATGAAGTCCCGCTGTGGCCGAGACTGGGAAATGATGGGATTACCGGGGGGGCTGGAGGCACATGATGACAGTATGAGGGTGTGTGTGTGTGTGGGGGGGTTGCACCAGTCCCTTACTTTGCCAGGGGCGCTGGACCTATAGATACACCCCTGATAGATAGTATGATAATAGAATATAGTTTAGCAATTATATCACCTGTTCATCTCCCTTGTCCAAATTGTAAGCAGTTGCTGAGACAGCTTCCCATCTTTAGCTGTGTTAGCTGTGATGGACTGAAACTTTCTATAATGACTTGCTCTCACTAAACTTTTCCTCAATTCTGATTGGACCAGTATAAAGCCAGTATATTGTTCATTGTTAATATGACTACCACTTAAGCCTGCTTGTGTGTCCATTGTCTAATTGATAGAATTGGATACTATGTAATATTGAATTTATCTGTATTTCTGCCTGAATATTATATCTGTAGATTGATATGATTTATACATTATTAATGTAAATGACCCTCTACAGATTTCCACAATGACCAAGTGCATAGCTATAGGGGGGTGCAATGGGTTCAGTTGCTAAGGGGCCTGTCGGCCAGGCAATCACCCCGCTGCACCTGTACAGAATGTACTTACCATTTGTCCCGGAGCTGGTGCTGGCTGCTTCTTAAGCAGTGTTGTGGCGTCT
>WWET01008676.1:1829-21126 GCA_011038615.1 Limnodynastes dumerilii
TTGCGGGAGGCCACTCGTGTTCACTTATATATTTTTACACCAATTCAACAGTGCACTGTTTGGTTAATACCATCATTACCTTTCGATTCAGAGACTATTGTTGCAAAGATCTTATTGACCAATATTTGGTGTATTCCTAACTTCAATCAGTCCTTGTTGTGGCAAGCTAACAAGTCTTATATGAATTGTATTTTGTTTATTTGTCCAAACTTTTATTAAGATTTGTACTAATAAATCAATTTATTTTAGTGAAGATACGTTCTTAATATTTGTCCATTTAGCGCTGACTGATACCCTTTTTTTCTATATATGTAACCTTGAGACTCATAGGCAGAGAGCCTCATCAGTTTCTAGCGCCTAGGACTATTTTCTAAGGAAGAAAGATACATATGTTGTTAGCCACCGTTTTCTGTGTTTATTTATTGTTTTTTTTATAAACCTCTGCCTGGCTTGCTACAATTTTATATATATTTCCTTCCCTTTTTAAGGTTCATAGCAAGTGTTTCATATAATAATTGTCTAAACTCAACTGGGGTGTTTGACTTTAACAAACCCCCCACCCCCCTTTTTTTTTATTATTATATAAACTAGTTATTATTGTGATTTTATTCTGAATCAGTGCGTGGTACTCTTTACTTATTTTATTTATATTGACTTTCATTTTTTTATTCATTTATTTATTATTATATTTTCTTTTTCTAGTTGTTAAGCTTTGCTCTTATATTTTGTTTATTCTTTGTTCTTTTTATTTGCGATTGTCTTATATTATACGTTGAATGATGGAACTGGACTTCTTAAATGAAAGAACTGATAGAAGGGAGAGAATTATGCAGGATGTTCCATCTATTGTACCCTTACAAGGTCAAATCGATAAAGATTTCTTTAAACTGTGTAATCAATTGGAGGACTGTTTGGCCAATGAAGTCCGCAACTGGTTGGATGTAGCCATGCTTAAACAATATCTAAATAAAAACATGGTCCCAAGAGGCCTACGTATCTTTAAACAGGCTTCCTTCACCCAAGCTATCCATCATAGCAATTTACTTTGGCATATAGTTATCTGATCTGTTGATGTATATTTTTCTTATGTAGAAAAAAAGGTATCAGTCAGCGCTAAATGGACAAATATTGTGAACGTATCTTCACTAAAATAAATTGATTTATTAGTACAAATCTTGATAAAAGTTTGGACAAATACACAAAATAAAATTCATATAACATTATTATTTTTTCTTTTTCTAGTTGTTAAGTGTTGCTCTTATATTTTGTTTATTCTTTGTACTTTTTATTTGCGATTGTCTTGTATTATACGTTGAATGATGGAACTGGATTTCCTAAATAAAAGAACTGATAGAAGGGAGAGAATTATGCAGGATGTTCCATCTATTGTACCCCTACAAGGTCAAATTGATAAGGATTTCTTTAAACTGTGTAATCAACTGGAGGACTGTTTGGCCAATGAAGTCGGTAACTGGTTGGATGTAGCCATGCTTAAACAATATCTAAATAAAAACATGGTCCCAAGAGGCCTACGTATCTTTAAACAGGCTTCCTTCACCCAAGATGCGGATTTTATGACCAAATGGACTAATATCTTAGATACATTCTCCTTCTCATTAATGGAGTTCTTAATATCATATAGGGAAAATATCATCAAATCCCTTAATATTGAAATAGAGAAGATTAGAGAACAGCTTAAAACCTTTAAAGCTCAACCTCATTATAAAACTAGACTTGAAAAACTAAAACTAAAAATTCAACGCTTTGAGACAGAAACAATTGAGAATAAACAAGGCAAAATTTTAAGGGACATGAATGATTATCATACTAATATAGTAAGAACATACAAAAAAGAGAGATCAAATAGATTGCATAATGGGTATAATTACCCAACAAATGCAAATAATTATTCTAAACGTAAAAATCAAAACAAAAAACAGACTGAACTATCCAACTTACGCCCGATTAAAACTAAAATTCAACAGCCTTTGCTGGCCCTTCCGAATAAATCTGACACTTACAATAAGAAGCCGATGGCTAATATTCAAATCCAACCAAATACTAGTGAGATTACGGGAGTGAGACGGGACTCTAATACAAAATCTTTGCCGGATACAATTTGTACGGATGTTGCTCATGACTCAAATTATCTTGGAGCCAGACCGAAGGAGACTACCAAATTATCCATACAAGGGCAAAATACTTCCCTCCTATAGATAGTCCTGTCTGGCCCTCCCCTTAACCAGGTTCGCGGCTCTGCCTCTCCCCCTTTTCACGGACTCCTGGACAGGGATCTCAATCATCTGGCGATACCATGCCACAATCGCTTCCAACCCTTCACTATGGAGTCCCCCAAAAGGAGGAGAGGGAGCGATGCAGAAGAAATAGAGGAGGAGCCAAGAAAAATAAAACATCTCAAGAAATAGACCCTAACCACTCTAGTCAGATAAGAGGTATTTATAATCTTTCCTCCAAACATCTTACCCCTGCCCAGTAGTTACTCTTAAGCAAGGGTCTCAAGTTTGCGCCTGCTTCAAGGCCGAACTTTTTTGATCTTTTTGTAAATCTGAACAAGTATGTCCGAGCCCTGAGCAGACAAAGGTTTTTCAATAGCAAAAAGCAACTCCAAATGAATGAGGATCCTATATTAGATTCCCAAGATCAGGAAGCTCTCCTGACCCTACACCAGCTATGGTGTGATAATTCAACGGTTCCCCTATACACTTCCAAGAGCCCTCAATCCCAGAGGAACCCATCGTTACATTAGATGCAGATTCCAAATTCCGCAGAAAATCCAACTTTTACCCCATACAACACAAAAGTAGTGCTATAGACATGTTTTACCACTCAACCTTAGAAGATTTCAAACGGATCTGCAGCAAAACTACCAACTCCTTAAAATTCAGGGATAACCTTTCCACTTTTGAAAGACAAGCTCTTAAAGAACTGATGTCAGATTCCTCCTTAGTTATTAAGGAGGCCGACAAAGGAGGGAGAGTTGTGCTGCAGGACCTGGAAGATTATATAAAAGAGGCCAATAGGCAACTTTCAGATCAGGATTTTTATAGAGTACTAGTTTCTAATCCGACAGAGCCTTTTCAGTTGGAACTCAAACAATTGCTGGATAGAGCCATCTCCGAGGGTATTATCACCAAACCTGAATTTAATTTTCTGTTTACTCCACATCCAATAATACCGGTTTATTATCATCTTCCAAAAATTCATAAATCTAGGGTAAATCCGCCGGGCCGTCCCATTATTTCAGGTATTGGCTCATTAACCTCTAATCTTTCATCTTATGTAGATTATTTTTTACAACCGTTGGTGGTGTCCCAGAGGGCCCACCTCAGAGACACTACTCAATTTTTGGAGTCTATTGCTAATATCCAATGGAAACCCACATATGTTTTCTTAACATGTGATGTTAGGGCCCTCTACACCCATATACCACATCAGGGGGGTGTAGAGGTAGTGTCTTTCCTCCAAACATCTTACCCCTGCCCAGTAGTTACTCTTAAGCAAGGGTCTCAAGTTTGCGCCTGCTTCAAGGCCGAACTTTTTTGATCTTTTTGTAAATCTGAACAAGTATGTCCGAGCCCTGAGCAGACAAAGGTTTTTCAATAGCAAAAAGCAACTCCAAATGAATGAGGATCCTATATTAGATTCCCAAGATCAGGAAGCTCTCCTGACCCTACACCAGCTATGGTGTGATAATTCAACGGTTCCCTCTATACCCTTCCAAGAGCCCTCAATTCCAGAGGAACCCATCGTTACATTAGATGTAGATTCCAAATTCCGCAGAAAATAAAACTTTTACCCTTTACAACACAAAAGCAGTGCTATAGACATGTTTTATCACTCAACTTTAGAAGATTCCAAACGGATCTGCAGCAAAACTACCAACTCCTTAAAATTCAGGGATAATCTTTCCACTTTTGAAAGACAAGCTCTTAAAGAACTGATGTCAGATTCCTCCTTAGTTATTAAGGAGGCCGACAAAGGAGGGAGAGTTGTGCTGCAGGACCTGGAAGATTATATAAAAGAGGCCAATAGGCAACTTTCAGATCAGGATTTTTATAGAGTACTAGTTTCTAATCCGACAGAGCCTTTTCAGTTGGAACTCAAACAATTGCTGGATAGAGCTATCTCCGAGGGTATTATCACCAAATCTAAATTTAATTTTCTGTTTACTCCACATCCAATAATACCAGTTTATTATCATCTTCCAAAAATTCATAAATCCAGGGTAAATCCGCCGGGCCATTATTTAGGTATTGGCTCATTAACCTCTAAGCTTTCATTTTATGTAGATTATTTTTTACAACCGTTGGTGATGTCCCAGAGGGCCCACCTCAGAGACACTACCCATTGCTAATATCCAATGGAAACCCACATATGTTTTCTTAACATGTGATGTTAGGGCCCTCTACACCCATATACCACATCAGGGGGGTGTAGAGGTAGTGGCCACTAGTCTCTCTGAGGATGGTTCCCTCTCAGTGACACACCAACGGTTTGTTTTGGATTTGATTTTGTTTATTTTGAGCCACAATTATTTTCTTTTTGACAATAAATTTTATTTACAGACTCTCGGTACAGCTATGGGGACCAGGTTCGCGCCGAGCTTTGCTAACCTATACATGAGGGCCTTTGAAGAGGCCCATGTGTGGGGGAGCATGCTCGGCGCGCACCTGGTCCTCTACAAGCGCTACACAGATTCATTTTTTATATGGGACGGCCCTGCGGATTCCATACACCAATTTATTTCTAGTCTTAACAGTAATACTTTTAATCTTCATTTTACTTATAATTTTCACCCCTCGGAGATGGACTTTCTAGATATTTCTCTTAGAATGGTGGATGGCAAAATCACATCATCCACCTATATGAAACCTGTAGACTGTAATAACTTCATCAGTTATCATAGTAATCATAAGAAACAATGGATGCAAAATATCCCAGGGGGCCAAAATCTAGGAATAAAAGGGATCTTCCCTTTCAAGAGGGTAAACCAGTCTTTGTCACTCAGTTCAATATAGCCGCCTCATGTATCACTAAAACAATGAGAAAAAATTATCATATTTTATCATTAGATCCCATTTTAAAAACCTGTATTCCATCGAGACCTAAAGTGATATTTAAAAAGGCCCGTAATCTTAAGGATCATTTGGCTCCCAGTTTTCTGAATCCTAAGAGTTTAAACTTTTCTGGTACTGCAGTTAAATCTAATAATACACTAGACCATTATGTAGGTTATCGTATGACTCCCCTTCCAGCGGGCTGTTACAAGTGTGGCAGCACCAGGTGCCTCACATGTTCTTTCATTCAGAATAGAACGATCTCCTTTAAGTCCTCTACAACTAACGAGGTCTTCTCCATCAAGACACGTATTAACTGCACAAGCACTCATGTCATCTATGTACTAATGTGTCCATGCGGCCTACAGTATGTGGGCCGCACTACTAGGATGCTCAAAACACGTTTTTTGGAGCACCGACGTAATATTTTGAATGGCAACCATAAACACCATGTAGCCCAACATTTTAAGAGATTTCATGGGTGCTCTGTGTCGGGTCTGAAGGTAACTGGAGTGGAATCTATCCCCATAACCAAAAGAGGTGGGGACCGTTATACTTTACTTTGCCAACGAGAGGCCTTCTGGATACATAGCTTGAATACTTTGTATCCGGGAGGTCTCAATGAAGTGATAGATCTGGACTTTGGAGAATGATTTGTCTGCTCCGGATAACAATAATTTTGTATGTTAACTGTTGATGCTCATTCTATATATTTATTTTTACATCTTATATTTTTTATGTTTCTCATCCCAAATAGATATCCCATGTGTGGATATGTGTTGAGAGAGGTTTTATTTTATTTTATTTTATTTTTGTTTTTGATCCTCTTATGAGATGTGGTCTTAAGACCTCCACGACTATAACTTTTCTCTATATGTTCTTATGTTTCTCATTTTTTCCCTAAATTGTAATACATAGATGTTGTTTATATAATTTTTTTTTATTCTATTTTATTTAATTTATTTTTCCTGTATTTGTTGTTAGATTACAATATGAATTTCAATAATAATTTTTGTATTTGTACCACCACTGTTTTCTTTAATTATTAATTAATTATTAATTATTATTAATTTAATATAATTAATTTTATATATTTTTGGATGATTGATATTTGGGCAAATATTGCTCTTAACTAAGGTTTATAGTATAATTCATTCTAAGCTTCTTTCATACATCTTTGCTCAAGATTCTCTGATTCAGAATGTTTCAATAACATGTATGTTGTTTATTGCACCTGATTATTATTTATTATTTATTTATGATTATTCATTATCTATTATTATGAACTCTTGTTTTAGACGTATCTTCTTATGTTTTATTCATAATACTATTGCCCAAAATAATGCAGCTGATATTCCAAACGAGTTTTGAGAGTAAACGCTAATTGAGCTTCTCTGACCCGGCTCCAATCAATTAAGGGGCTTTAAAAGGTGGAGACAGACAGCTGTGGACATCATGTTTAAAAAATCCTTCTGAGGAAACGGTCAGCTAGACCGTGAAATGCGTCAAGGTCCTTAATCTTGTTCATTGCACTAGCCTATTATCCTCGTACAACCAGTCACAGACCGGACCAAGTACCCAGTTACATGGATCTTAATACACCGCAGCAGCAGCAGTTAACGAGCTGCCTATAATCTCTCCCGCCGACGGGGGCCATGGAGAGGCCGTGCGGCGCTTGTTGCTCCCTACAAGCGGGTTATATTTGACAACCACAGGATCTTCAGGTGTCCGTGAGTAGCTCTACAATATCGCTGCTCTTTGTTTGACACAAGCACCGTTCCTCTGCTCCTGTGATACAAGCCTCTAATCTAACAAGATTTGAATATCTTGAACTTTCAGGCTCTGCTTAATTGAATAGGCTGGTGTTTTTAAGATTCTATGTATCTGTCAGTTCTGCTAAAGTCCATAGAGAAAATACGTCCGTGCAAGGGGTGTGCCGTGGGGAGTGTATTGACCTTACATGTACGAAAATACGCACCGCTAAAATACGTACGCACACACGTAGTTCAGGATCTACCCCATTGCTCTTAACTAAGGTTTATAGTATAATTCATTCTGAGCTTCTTTCATACATCTTTGCTCAAGATTCTCTGATTCAGAATGTTTCAATAACATGTATGTTGTTTATTGCACCTGATTATTATTTATTATTTATTTATGATTATTCATTATCTATTATTATGAACTCTTGTTTTAGACGTATCTTCTTATGTTTTATTCATAATACTATTGCCCAAAATAATGCAGCTGATATTCCAAACGAGTTTTGAGAGTAAACGCTAATTGAGCTTCTCTGACCCGGCTCCAATCAATTAAGGGGCTTTAAAAGGTGGAGACAGACAGCTGTGGACATCATGTTTAAAAAATCCTTCTGAGGAAACGGTCAGCTAGACCGTGAAACGCGTCAAGGTCCTTAATCTTGTTCATTGCACTAGCCTATTATCCTCGTACAACCAGTCACAGACCGGACCAAGTACCCAGTTACATGGATCTTAATACACCGCAGCAGCAGCAGTTAACAAGCTGCCTATAATCTCTCCCGCCGACGGGGGCCACGGAGAGGCCGTGCGGCGCTTGTTGCTCCCTACAAGCGGGTTATATTTGACAACCACAGGATCTTCAGATGTCCGTGAGTAGCTCTACAATATCGCTGCTCTTTGTTTGACACAAGCACCGTTCCTCTGCTCCTGTGATACAAGCCTCTAATCTAACAAGATTTGAATATCTTGAACTTTCAGGCTCTGCTTAATTGAATAGGCTGGTGTTTTTAAGATTCTATGTATCTGTCAGTTCTGCTAAAGTCCAATGATAAAGATAACAACCTTTTTTTGACTGGAGGAACTGCCACTCGTGTACACTTATATATTTTTACACCAATTCAACAGTGCACTGTTTGGTTAATACCATCATTACCTTTCGATTCAGAGACTATTGTTGCAAAGGTCTTATTGACCAATATTTGGTGTATTCCTAACTTCAATCAGTCGTTGTTGTGGCAAGCTAACAAGTGTTATATGAATTGTATTTTGTGTATTTGTCCAAACTTTTATTAAGATTTGTACTAATAAATCAATTTATTTTAGTGAAGATACGTTCTTAATATTTGTCCATTTAGCGCTGACTGATACCCTTTTTTTTATGTATTGTAGTCCATCAACTTCAGAAGATCTAAGACTCCTCCCATCCCTTCCCAAACAATTGAACATGGAGGAAGGAAAGATAGCTTCAAACAGACAATCCACAGTCCCTGTTTTGTTTCTTAACTTAAACAGCCTGGATGGTCATATTCCATATGCATAGAAAGGTGGCTTTGTCTATACTGTGTCACATTCTGATTACACATATACATTGCTGTCATGCTGCACATAGTTAAAAAAATAAATCATTGATCTAGGTTAAGTTGTCATGTTACGACGAGTCTGTACCTTTAATTGGCATATAACCGAGCAGCAGTTATTATGATTGAGTATGATACAAACTTCTGATTATATCCCTTTTTCTTTTTTATTGCAAGAATTACAAGATGCCCTGCTTGATTTAAGTAAAGGTTTTATATAGCAAAAACAGTGGTTTGAATAAAAAGAATTAAAATCCTAACCAACGCAATGGAAACTGACACAGGACTAATTATACATATTATTCTCAAACAGTGCACTTCCAATATAAGGGTCTCAACACATGACCGAATACTCCACTTTGAAAAAGTATTTTGCATAAGATGAAACGCATCAGAAGAACTTTATGGTGTTCTGCATAAGTGACTAAATATTTATTTGCTTGTTTGAATCCTTCTGTGGTCTTCGGTTCATAGGAGCTTAGGAATATGGATCGCGTCCTACCACCAATGCGCCTCTGATCCTCTACCCTGTGGAGAGAATTTGTGGCTTACTCCATGGGCCGCGTATTTACCTTGAATCCACCCAGTAGTGAGTATTATATTCAGTGAATGTTAACCATCATCTACATACTTAAGGAACTGAAAGTAATTTATTTACTGCACTGCTCGCCTCCGTTGCTAAAGAACTTTCACATACACCTTGCATTATATCTTTATATTGGATCTGTACTCCAGTGTCCTGCCTTATAAGTGGAACTTTTCAATCACATTTACTCACAAATTACTCAGGTGGCCACTTATTATTATGGATTCCGCTATAACAGTCAGCTTTTGCTAATTTAATTCATACATTGTATGTCTAATTTTTAGTTGGTTTTATGGACTATTTTATGGTCATATGTGTTAATAAAAGTATATTGGTTTTTTTATATAAAAGAAAAACAAATCAAGACAGCACTGAAAAATGAACACCAGATGTGACAAAAAGCATATACTAGGTTAGATTTGTGATGGCTGAAATACAACACCAGTGTAAAATAATTTAACATTTATTAAAACATATAAGTAGATATATAAACAAAGCATTAAAAGTTTACATAATAAACATTGTGCATATGGTGCTACAGGTTAATTAATTAATTAAGGTTTTTGTAGAGAGTGGTAAAGACGGAAAAATAATGACGGTAAAAGTTAATAGTTGGATATATATCCACTTACCGAGAGATGGACGGCAGAGATGAAGTTCGTAGAGGAGATTATCCAGCTTCATTGGGACCATTGTTATAATCCTCCACTTGGTTCCTTGCCATATAGTAGAGTCCACAGTGGTGGGTGGCCTGCCCGGCACTGAGCTTAATGGATATAGTCTTTCTAATACTGATAATATCTTTCATCTGTTTAGTTGTTAGAATATAAAGACCACGTCCAGCACCAAAGATGGTTAAGAAGTTCTAATAATCAGATCGAGCTCGTATGATGACCGCCAAGGTTTATTCACGAAAAAATCAATGATTGAACTGTTTTACTCTTCCAGTAGCACCAAGACACATGATAAACAGCAACGCGTTTCGTGTTACAAGAACACTTTCTCAAGCTGATGTAGTCTGGTTGACAACCCCTCCATTAAAGCAGGATCGCTAATTAATCATGCATACATCTGTGTATTAGCACTTAGACTTCATATAAATAATTAAATATTATAAGGGGAAAAAAGGTTGATAAAGTTTTTGACTCTGAAGAAGGGCTGAGTACAGCCTGAAACGCGTCGTCGGACCGGCTAGCTGATTCGTGACGTCACTCCAGGGGACCCGTTAGCTAGACCTCGTGTGCACGCCGTTCCCGGGTTTTACATCTTAGCGGCAGCCATCGGTGGTCAGGCTTTCTAGTCTTCCCTGGTAGGACGTTTTAAGTTCCTTTTTTAGCATGTCTTTTATTATGTGATATTAATAAATGTTTTTTCTGATTTTATTGCATGCTCATTATTACTGGAGAAAAGGTTCATCCCGCATTGTCATCATGGAAGGACTCTATGGACATTAGTGATATTTGGAAGTGCATAGTTTTATTCTGTTATTAATTTTTTGGTCTAATTTTATACACTGGCACCCCCTTCCCTTTGATATTTCCAGCGCTGTGACCCGTTTATCAACCTTTTTTCCCCTTATGCTTTATCTATCAGAGATATGAGACATTTCTGGATAATCAGGTTACGCTGCTGAAAATTTAGGTGCGCTTTTTCCTTATACCACCATTTCTTTTTGTAAACTAAATATTATAGTTTATATTATACTGGTGTTGATAAGAACACCAGTGGAATATAAATGTAGTATTTCCACCGAGGGACGTTGTTCTGGATCCAGCCCATAGATATTATAATATAACTGCTTGTCAAGAGGTATTTAGAACTTCAGAGTAAAAGTGAATCTTGCTGCAATTAGTTTGTAGCTTGAGGAGCGAGACTCTGTACCAACAATGTAACATGGAATCATTATTAACCCTTTTCATGCCGGACACCATACAACAATCTTTTTAGACCTAACACAGGGCAATAGTTTCTTATCTCCACAACACGCAGATATTTCGTACAGATATCCTAAGACAGGTGAAAATAATGATGAAAAATTCCCATTTACTGTAATAGCGCTTTTTATAAAAATAAATATAAAAAATATATATAGAGAGATCATAACATTCAACAACCGTCAGATTTAAAACACTGTGGCTATACATCATTAGGATATTTCAAAAAGAGAATATCAGAAAGAGAAACAGAATCACAATGCAGAGGATTCGGGGGCGTGGTCTAACTCTTGCTGCAGTTGGATGTGCTTTGTCTTAGCTCCAGCAATACCAGGACAAAAATGTTCGATTTCACCCCTCTTCAGGTTATAAAAGAGACCAGGACAACTCACAGATTACCCTTGTTGAGCCTCGCTGTATCGGGTCCCCGGAGGACTGTGGCCTAGCCACGTGGTGTGTCGTGCCACGTCCCTGTTCCCCTGCTCCCGTTTCCACCGACAGAAATCCCAGGCTCCATTCAGGACACCACACAGACTGTCTCTGCTGACCCTCACTCCCACCTAGTTGCCGGACCAGTGGTGAGCCCCGCTACATCAGGCCCCCCACAGAAGTGCGGCCTAGCCGCGTGGTGAGCCATGCCATGTCTCTGCTCCCCCGCTCCCGCTCCCACCGACGGAGAGCCCGGGACCCACGGACCCACTCAGTGCAACGCACGGTCTGTCCCTACTGACCCTCAGTGCCGCCTGGATGCCGGACCAGTTGTGAGCCTTGCTAGACCGGGCCCACAGAGGAGTGCGGCCTAGCCAAGGGGTGAGCCACACCCCGCCTTTGCTCCCCTGCTCCCGCTTCCACCACCACCAGAATGCCAGGAGACCTGCATCTTCCTCCCTTTCAGCTGTTGGGAGCTGACCGCGTCGACCAGTAGAGCTCCAGTACCGCACAGCATAAAGACTACGCTCAGCACAGGACAATCAGGAGCTGCCATCTTGCCACCTGGAGGCCCTCGTGTTCACTCCTTCACTGCTGGTTACGCGGTGTCTTGCCTGAGGTACACAGAACTGTGCAGTGTGAGTGGGCCACAACCGCTCTATAAAATCTATTTGTGCCTTTTCACAGCAGCTCAAGAAGCTGCTTCTCTGGACTCCCTTCCCTCTATAGCATGACCTGCAGTGGGCCCCCTCCTCAAACTATTACCTGCACCCTTTCTGCAACACTAAGACCAGGAGGACCCCACTTGTCAGCAACAGAACCCTCTCCCCGCCATCACTGTCACTTAAAATTGCCTTTTATAGCGCTATCCACCTCCCAGCTGCAAGTGCCTACAGAAACCAAGTATGCCTATATTACTACTACAAGATGGAGCCATTAGCCTACACAACCTGGTGCTCACTGGGGGGACACACGGGGAGGAAAAAAAGGGAGAGAGAACAAAAGCAATTCTCCATTTCTTGCTGAAGCCAAAGACCTTTGCAACTGATAAGAACAGCACAAATAGACAGGGATCCCCTATTGCCCTGTCCTCTCCCATTGGGAGTCAGTGTGAGATATACTTTACTTTTCCCACAGTTATTCAACTGACCTCCTCATGCATGTGAATCAACTTGCATCCTGTCTCAGCTCTAAGTTACTTTACAGTCAGATGGATTGACTCGGCATGACAGACCACGCCACCTTCTAATGGGAGATAATGGGAGAAAGCGGCTTCCAACCCTCTTGATGACTACATAACGGCAGTTGAAACTATCATCCCATCTCCACTCACCTACTCAGGGTCCCCCTCTCCAGCTCATGGGCAAGCGGACCGCGACCAGGAAGAGTGCCCGACAAACCCAAACTCAGACGCACCAGTCCGACTTACTCCAATATTTTGACACCAGCACATTCTCAAGATCCACCAGTCGCATCTAGCTCTCGGATTCCTCAACCATGTCCTTGCAATCTCAGAAAGCTTCAAAGTCGGCGCCAAGTATTCCCAGCAGCGAGGTCAGTCTCATCCTATAGCGCCTAGAGGCCCTCAACAACCTTCCCACTAAACAAGACCTCCAAGCCCTTGAGCAGCGCCTGCAAGATAAGATGAGCACGCAAATCGCCACGATCCAACAGGATTTAGCCCAAACCACTTCTAGAATGGAGACACTGGAAAATACATTTGATGAGCACGCCGAACAGTACTCCTCTCTTCATCATACAGTCACCCTGCATGCCCAAACCATTAGAGACATGAGAAATCAGCTGGGCGGCCTCGACAATAGAGGTCGCAGAAACAACATTAGGGTCCGGGGAATTTCAGAGGATGCTCCCCCCAGGGCTTGGTTTATGCTCTTACAAAGATATTCAATGAGGCGCTGCACGCTGACCCAAACAACATCATAGAGTTCACAGGGCACATAGGGCCCCCGTCCACGAAGTTCAACAACTGAAACTCTCAGAGATGTTATATGTCGATTTCACTATTTTAAGATACAATTCTCCAGAAAACCAGAGGAAAAGAGGACCTGGAATTTAATGGTGACAAGATCCAGCTCTTAGAACAATATCTCTATAGGGGAAAGCCCGCTGTGGGGTAAAGCAACCTCTAGACGGCACTCTGGATCTTCTCAGTTTATACATGTATTTAAAAATATAAATCTTTATTAAATTATCGATCAAAATAAAAAATGCCCTTGCAAAATATAAAAGCAAAAATGAACCTTACAGTGAAAATCACTGATAGATGGTTAAAAACAAGTACATGTGTGTCTGGCCCAATTGAGACCAATCATCAGCACTATGTATGATATGTCTAAGCTTCATACCATTTAACAATAGAATATATATAACGTGCTTATTACTATCTATAATTTGTCCTCAATTATCATGGATCAGATACCCCCCATAAATCCATTAAAGGACATATAATGATGTGCCCAGTGAGTGTGTAAAGTTGTTTCATATATTTAAGTAGAAAATGAATCAGAGAGCTTCAAATGTAGCTAATGTCTGCCACACAGTAGCTAGAAACAAATAATTTAATGGGTGGAAATACTGTATTGAAAACAATAACTTCAATAATGTGTAAATTGGCAGGCTGCCAAGGTTACCAAAATATTGTATTTAATTGATCCCCATTAGATTGTATTAGATATCTGCTCCAAATAGTATGACATTTGTTATTATTAAGGGGTATTGAACCTTTTCTGGGATTAGGGTGGTGACGTGGTGGTCATTTACTTGAACATATAGGTTCTATTCGAAATGCCCAGAGTGACAAGGATCAATGTAAAATACTCACTCCTATTGCTAGGCATATTTTTCATTATCATAATTCTAATCCTAAATTCTTGTCTGCTTTCATTATAGAAAAATAACAACACATATCAGAGAGGGAAATCGTGATAAATATCTATTACAGAGAGAGACTCATTGGATCTTCTACATGAACACAGTCTCTCCATAAGATCTAAATGGGCCTTAAACTTTACATCTTTTTTGTGAATTTCTAACTATATCTAGTAAGATTGGTCATCTTTACTATCTAAATCAACTTTCTTATATTTTACTATTGGTGTTCATCAGTATACAAATTAACTTTGTTGACTAAATTTTGTTTTACTTTATGGGAATTAAGGGATTGATAAATATGGAACTAAATATGGATATAATGTGTTCTTGGTATCAGAATTTTGTGCGTCAGATATAGTATGTTCGTGATATGGGAATGTTGTGCACAAGATGTATTCAGTCATATAATTTATCTCTTTCGATTTGGTATGGAACATCTATAGTTGTTATTATTTGATAGACTGAAGATTAATTGTAATATGAGACATTGCTAATATTGATTTGGAACCAGATTGGTTAAATTTTCTAACATAGTTGTCTATATGACTAATTGCATGATTTTTCTCCAAAAATTGCCCTATGGATAGGAGACCTGTAGTCAAGAAGTTTAAATGAGGGATACTTTAATATATTGATTCCAGCAGTGTTCCAGACCGATATAAATTGATTTATTAGTATACCATAAGATATCCTAAAAATAGATATGGCTGCAGCTAAGCTAATTAAAAGATCAATAATAGTTTTAATATTTATGATTTATATGGGAGATATTCTCAAGCTATCTTTCTCATATACATGTTAAAGGATATAGTAAAGAGTATACATAACTCTTTTTATGGGTAGAGATTAATTATGTATGATAAGTCCCATTGAGACTGACAGAAGTGATCTCTGGTAAAGCACCTTACATAGTAGTTGGCTCTAGCTGAATGGTTTAAGCACATGCCTGGGATACTATAGATTGGGAGTTCTGACCCTGACTCAGTAATTTTTTCTTAATAACTCTTTCTCATTTTTTAGTAAATCCCTATTTCTATTAAAATGGCGAAATGTCTGATAATTAATAGAATTGTAAAATACTAAATGTAGAAGGAGCGATCTTTAGATTTTTTACTATTTATGTTTCTTGACCTATACATTATTATAGTTGGGAACGCATACCTCTTTAGAACACTTATGTGTTCCTCTTACATATAATGCATGTTAAGATCTTTTCTTTTTGCGTCCTGTGTATTGGCATTGGACCTTTACAGTAACTGTGTTTTTTTGAATTAACGATTATCTTCTGTTATTGAAGATTGTCAAAATAAATACCTATACCAAAAAAACTTTTGCTCAATATATTATGTACTAATTTTATTTTATTGCCTCTAATCAGGTGTCCAGTAATTAGTGGTCTGATGTTGATTGGCTACTCATGATGGACCTTGTCTGACTGGATAGCGAAACACGCATTACACGATCATTTCCCGGTGTGCACCGGGGATGCAACCACCTGGATACCGACTGAATGTTTTTTGGACCATCTTTCTTATGAGACTATGGAATCCGAGTGACAGGGAGGGTAAGATAAGGCCCGTCAGGGCTGAAGCGCAGACCATGAGGTCGCTAGCTATCTATACAGGGATAGACTGTTTCTCTGCCTAGCAAATTAGTGTAGTGGGTATCTTTACCTTCACTTATATATTATAGGGGGAGAATCCACATAAGTTTTCTAGTCCTGTTAGATGTCTGTATTCTCCTTCCCTAAGTGTTCCAAAACTTTGGAACTCTTAGGGAAGGAGAATACAGACATCTAACAGGACTAGAAAAACTTATGTAGATTCTCCCCCTATAATATTTAATTGTCTATGTATATTTTCCTGTAAGAAAATATTTAGGGTTAATAGGTGTTGACCCTTAGGGGTTGTAGGATCCCAGTGTATAGGGAAGCGCAGACTCTTTAACTACTATTTTTCCTCTTTACCTTCACTGTTTGTTCCAATTAGACTATTAATGTTTAATGGTGAAATGCTTTAATCTTCAGTCGTTTACCCTATGCAGTTATATACTTATTGGGGGTTGCTTGTAAACACAAAGAAACAATTCACTGTATTGGCATCATCTTATTATACATTGTTGCTTTTAATTGTGAAACATTAAAATCTGTATCTTTTATACATTCTAAAAGTATTCTTATTAATTTTTTTGGGTATTGCTGATACTAATTGGAATTTGTGCTGGCTAAAGGGTCATATTTCTGCCATTTCTTTGTGGCTTCTCTTTTTACACATTATTACTGATTATTTTATCTCTGCTAAGCACCTCCTTACGGGAGTATCCATATTAAATAAGGGGTAGTGCGGTCTACATTTAAATTCTCACACTGTGGTTTAAACACTTATTTATAATGTTTGATGTTCTCAGAATCTTTCTCTCAATGGCCGAATTGTGCGCCTCACATATTGTAGGTCACATGGACATTGGAGAAGATAGATCACATAATGAGTTCCACAGTTAGTAGAAGACTTCAGTGAAAAACAATGTTTGGTTGTTCTAGATGTAACACGCGGCAGGAAAGATGTTAGCAGGATGTGAACTTCTCCCTCTGAGTTTAAGTGCCTGGTTTCCCTCAGCTGTCTGCTAATTAGTCTCCCTTGCCTGGGATTGCTGCTGATTGGAGGGAGGTCTATTAAATAGTTTAGCCAAGGAACACTCCCCTGTCAGCTATAGAGTCTTGTGTATTTCCTGTGTCCTGTCTGCGTTTGATCGTGTGTTTTCATGCTCTTGCCTTGGATTCATTTGGTGTTTACCTTCTGTTTCCCTTGCCTGTCTCGTTATCTGCCTTGTCTGTGGTTCTCAGTGTGCAGCGCGAGTAGCTCTGTACCTGCTCTAAGTTCGTTCCATCTACTCAGAGCTCTGTTTTGTCCCACTGTACTTTCCATCTCTGCAGTGAGTATTCCATGGTTGCCGACTTTTGGAAGCTTCTCTCCGGGAGATCAGTGAGTAATGTGTGGAGTGTACCTGTCCTCTGTACCCTGCTTGTAGGGTGCTTATTATTACATTGTAGCCTCCAGTGCCAGCCTCCAATTCATCTTCTGACAGTGGGGAACAGCAGTGAGAGTCAGTGGAGTCTCAGGGTTGGTGTGCGTGACCGATACCTGTCGCTCCTCTGCGCCATCGGTGCAGACCTCTGTCCCATTGTGCGCTCTGCCAGTGAAGGCTGCTTGCTGGACTCCCTGTTGATGTCGGCGCTGCGGCGTCGTGCACACCGTCGCAGGCGCTTGCAGGTAGGGTGCAGGTAACTTTGTTCCCGTTGCTCCTGGTGGTCCTGGGCAAGTCCTCTTCTCCTAGCTTGTGGTACCAGTGGGTGGAGATCTCCTTTGCAGGTGGCTAACCTACGTATTTCGCCCTGGGTGGGCTTCGTCAGGATATCGTCTCGTCTGCGGTACTAGCTAGGTGGAGGGGGAGGTAGCTTTAAATAGAGCGCGCTCCTTGGTGATTGGTTCCCCGGCATCACGATGTGGGAGGGGAGGAGGTCTTTCTGATCTGCTGCGTGCACTTGTTCAGAGAATTTGCTCTATTGTCAAAGCATGTGTTTTACTTTCTTTCATTCTGTACAAGGTTGTTTCCTTTTTGTGTATTTTCAAAATATTTGCACGTATGGTAACCATGGTGACCCCAGTATACACAGGGCCGGATATGGAATAGTGCTATTCATTATATTCATGAGGACTGATTCAGCTTTGTAAAGCCTGCATACTTTTTTTCCCTGATATCCTAGGGATATTTAGTGTTTGCACACAAGTTGTCATGATGACCTTGGTAGGTGCAGGGCCAATTAATGACTGATATAATAATAATAATAATAAGTAGAAAAATAGAAAAAAGAAAAATAGAAAAATAGAAAAAAAATATTAACAATAGTAAAAAAATAGTAAAAATTAGGAAATAAGAAAAACGGAAGGAAACTCTGGGTTAAATAAAATACGTATATCAAATATATAAAAAATAATTAAACAACCAAAAAATCAAAAATTCAAAAAATAAAAAAAACATCTAAAAACCAAAATATCAACAAATCTAAAAGTATTTTTGCTATATGCAATGAGATGGGAAAGGGTCTTAATGTGATCCCATGTGTGTATATGATCGAAAGGATTCCTCAAATAGGAGCAGCACAGATCATGGTGCCTAATTAAACAGGAAACTTTCCAGGTCGAGATCGATATTCAGGCCTTTTGGGATAAGGGATTGCATGTTGAATATTCAATGCGTTTCTTCTTTGGATATTTGCTTTATGTAGCTGCCTCCTCTCCAGTGTGGTTTCACTTTCTTTATTCCTATGAATTTCAGGAAGGAGGGATCACAGTTGTGGTGTTGTTGGAAGTGCGCAGGCACATTGTTAGTAAGTACTCCTTTGGTTATATTCCGTAGGTGCTCTGCTATTCTATCCCTGAGTGCCCTTATTGTGCGGCCTATATATTGGAGGCCGCATGGGCATTCTAGGAGATAGATGATGACTTTAGAGTTGCAGGTTATCTTTTCTTTGATTTCGTAATTAATCCCTGTTGTTTTGGATTTGAAAGAGGTTATTGGTTTCGTACTTATGGTTTTTGATATCTTGCAGTTTTTGCATCTGGTGCAATAGTAAAAGCCTGGTTTGAGGTCACCGAGCCACATGCTGTTGTTCTTCTCCTCTTTTGGAGGGATGGCACTGGGAGCTTAAATTAGTTTAAGATTTCTGGACTTCCTATATGTTATCAGGGGTTTCTTGGGGAGAAATTCTCCTAGTACAGGATCTTTCAGTTACAGTGGCCAGTGTTTACGTATCACTTTCTCTAGTTTTTCTGATTTACTGGAAAAGTCAGTAATGAAGCATGTCTTTTCTTCACCTTTTTCTTTTCCTTTTTCCTTCACGCTTTTACGTTCTCCTTCAGTTACAGCCGATTCTTTTTCCACCAGCATCTGTTCTCTGATCTTCTTCCGGTTACTCTGCAGAGCTCCATCAATTGTCTTGATGTCATAATTCTTCTCTCTGAACCTTTGTTTCAGCATTCCT
>WWET01008676.1:24555-35198 GCA_011038615.1 Limnodynastes dumerilii
ATAGATTGCGTATATGCGGTCTAAAAGACCGCATATACGCAATCTACATATCGAAACTTTACGCAGATTACATACAATAGCTACTACGCATGCACAGTAGCTATTGTTCATTGAATTACGTCCGTCTATGGAAGACGGACGGACGTAGTTCTGGATCCGGCCCAATGTATATTCATGAAAAAGTTCCCCATATGGTCAGAGATTGTTAATGCACAGTCTTCAAACTTTAAATCAGTAGAAGACCAATTAGCAGTCATTAAATTAGACATCATCTAAATTAATTCTCATCCCACTTAACCTCCAAATTTGGAGCAGCAATTAAGGATTGTTTTAGGATATTTGTACCTGGAGCAAAGGATGAGTTCAACTAAGTATAATCTGCAGACAAATGGTAATCCAGGCCATAATGCCTTATTAGATCCCCCACACTTCACATATACACTGAAACTGCATGGATATAGTATAGAGCTCTATGGAGTGTTTCACGAAAGGAACACTATTGCAGATTCTCTTGAAAACAAATAACATTTTACATGCCCTAAGAATATCTATTGTATTGAAGTCCTGGATGGAAGGAAACTATCAGGGTTATACTAACAGGTTTCCACTTGGGTGATGCACCAATAACGTTAATACTTCCTACTAAAAGGAATCTGGAGTATGTGTGCAGATAACAATATTGTGTTATAAATCCAGGTGGTCAAAGCGAAGTATAGAGACCAGAAATTCCACATTAAGAAGCCTTGTCTACTGGGTTTCATAATAAATGCTAAATGTTACTTACATGTGAGATACATATTCCCAGTCCTCGCTTTGAAAGGTTCTTCCATCTAAATGCTTTATCTGGCCATTTGAAAAATTGTTGTCCCAGAAGACATTGCAGATGCCTTCAAAGAATCACTTAGATTCCTGCTTAATTTAACCATTTCAATTAATTTAATATTCCCTTTTTCTCTTAGTACTGCCAGCTACAGCTTCATTTATGTCTCAAATTAAACAGTAAATTGAGGCAACTTTATTTCCTAAGCCACATGTCTATATATGCTTTCTAATTTAAATTGTGACATTATGGTCTAAACTTAATACACTCACTCCAGTTTTATCTGTGAAATTATATACAAAAAAACAAATTGAAATGGTCTTTTTAACTGGTTGATTTAATTTCTATTATATTTCTAATTTATTAATATTGTGCGCTTATGCCTCTGAGTACTCACATAGGGCCGGATCCAGACCCCCGCACATTCTCCGAATTTTTGTTTATTCATATTAATAATTACATTGAATTTCATGAGCATGGTGTAATGGATAAGCAGGAAAAATTGCCTATTCTAAATACCGGAGGCTAACCCTAATAAGGTGAACTAACAGCTTCACGGATGCACTTCACCCACACGTGGGCATGTAACTATCCCTATTATAATCTAGCCCACCCCAAAGAAACACAAAGCTCACAAAAATGATGGTGAAGAGAATCCGGTCCCCGGTGCACATGGGGGCTCCAGCAATGGATAGGTCCCGACGCACATTTTGCAGGTCTTCATCAAGGGGAGGGAAGACAAGTATGACCAGCCAGCAGTGACCTGCTGGCTGGTGATACTTAAATTGTACAGTCTATTGTAACAGTGTATTGTCTATTTCACTTACATGCCAGTATTTCAGTCATATAGATTTACAAGGTGTTCCCTACTTCCCGTAGATGGCACCCTCTTCATGCTCTTGGGGAGCATATGCCCACTTGTTGTCCAGTTCCAGCCCACCTGGCAGCTTAACATTTGTTCTTTAAAGCTCCATGTAGTTTAGAAAAAGACTCAGAAACAAATATTCTGTCTTACTATTGATTCGAAACTATAGGTACTTACAGACACTGAAAAGTAAGTCTTCTTTATGACAACCACTGTTAGCTTTAAACTATTTATAAAGCTGTATGTACATTGACTTGAGTTGAGAAGCTCCTTACAGATCATTTTATTTAAACTGTGAAACAATGGGCCAGATCCAGAGCTACGTTCGGTTTCCGAATGCGTAGCGTGTTTACGCTTTCGTAATTACTATGCCCTCCCCTCAGCACTCCCCTCGGTCGTACGTATTTTTCCCGTTTTATGCTTGCCAAACCCTACCTTAACTTTTCCAAGCATAACTGCGGTCGGCAGTAATGGCTGCACGTACTTACGCGCCTAAGCATGCCCATACTGTACGATTTAAATGCCTCACCCCGGGTGTAGTATAGCTGGCACGCCCCTTCATCTGTGCCATCTATACGATGGCACGGATTAGGCTTGTAAGTACGTTCTGAGTTTCTGGTCGTAACATCTGACACGCACATGCACAGAACATTCAAAACTGTGTTTTTACTGCTCCAGCTAGCATAAATATGCTATCGGTCGTTGCTCTGGCTCTGGCCCAAAGTCACACAATAGGGCAACAGAGATAGTCATAAACAAGCATGGACAAGTTGAAACTGTAATAAAATGGCAAACCAGGGGAAGATTATGCATTGCTTAACACATTTATAAAAAGAGTGGATTATCTGTGATTTTGTACAGATAGTTGCTCATTTGGAAAAATGCAAAGCATTGTGCTCATTCTGAGTCAGCCGTGTAAAATAAATGCCATTGTCAGTGTTCTTTGAATTACTTTTAGCCTGTTCTTTGACGTAAGCTCAAAAATATGATTGATTTTAAAGACTTTCTTTCTTGCTCAGTTAAATTGTATAGGGCACTCCTGCTAAGTATCTATTTTCCTTAGCCGTAGCACATAAAGTCTTAGCTGCATACACAGCATGCATATACTATGAATTTACCATATGTCTAATACCCATTTAACGTCACCCATGAAATTTGTCCATCAAAAATATTACAGCCCACAATGCCAATCTTAACATTCTGTGCTTTTAATAAACTGCACAGGGTGGATTTAGAGATCAGGCCTCCTTTAGGTCTGAGAATAATAGCAATAGAGAATAATCGAAAATACAACAATCGAAATAGAAATACAATCGAAATGTGCATGTTTCGTAACCTATTACATTCGAAATAGGGAACGTTCAAAATAGGGAAAATTCAAAATTGCGAACTTTCGAAATAGCGAAAATTCGCAATTTAGTGGTCGAAATACAGATTTTCGAAATTGGCATTTTCTAACCGGGGACTGCATACCGAAATTTTGTTGTTCTGTGCAAAGTAGTGAGTCTGTTGCGAGTATTTCCTTAATGTGCCTGCACCCATCCTCATGGTCAATAACCGAGTAAAGTGGGGTGATGTCACTGGTCATCAATAGATACCCGTCTTGCCAAGGGAAGTTGTCAATGACTTTGAGAACATCCAAAGTGTCTTTCAGATAACTCCGCTGTTTCAGGACCAGTGGTTGTAAAAATTTGTCTATATATTCTGATAGTCTGCTCGTAAAACTATCTATACCAGACACGATGGGGCGTCCTGGTGGGTGTTCCATGTTTTTGTGCACATTCAGCAGATGGTAAAATATTGGTAGTTTTGGATTGGTCAGAATCCCTTCACCCTTTGCTTGCAAAAATAGTTATTTTAATTCATTATTGTAGCCCTCCATGGGGTCTTTGGCCAGTTTTTCATAAGTGTCTGTATCCCCTAGAAGTCTCTCTGCTTCACTGATATATAAGCTCTTGCTCATAACTACCGTGCCGTCCCCTTTGTCGGCCCCTTAATGATGATATCAGGGTCTTTCCCGAGGGTCTTCATAGCTGCTCATTCTTTTTTTTTTTTGTCAAATTTGTTTTCTTTAAGTGTAGTTCCATCTTGAGCAGGTCATCTTCCACACTTTTCTGGAAACTCTCAATAAAGGCTCCTTTGCAGAACTGGGGGTAGAATTTTGATTTGTTTTTCAGAGTTGTATGTAGAAATGGATCACTCTTGTTTTCCAGTTCCTTATTTTCATTTTTATTATTTCTCATGAAAAATTTCTTAAGGGTCAGGTTCCTTATGAACCTATGTAAGTTCAGGTAGGTCTCAAATTTATTAAGCTTTTTGCTTGGTGCAAACTTGAGGCCTTTTTGGAGGACCTGTAGTTCTGAGGTCGCTAAAGGTCTCCCACAAAGGTTAAAGATTAATTCTGAGCTTACTTCTTTCGCCTTGGTTTGTTTCCTCTTCCTCCAGGTCTTGACTTCTTTGTTTTCTCTTTTGGCCTATTAGGATCAGTGATATCTCTTCTGACCAGAGTTTTTCTTCTTGTGACAGCATATCTGGCCCTAGTGGTGGAGGGTCGTACATCTTTACTATATCTAAAAAATGCTGCAGGCATCTGTCGGCATCACCTGAGGATTCAAGACTGCTTCTCCTTAACGCCTCTTTTTGTTTTCCTGTTTCAGGATCCAGGGATAAGCGTTGTAGAAGTAGCTTCTTTGATTGTGCACTTATAGTCGTTCCGCCTCCTCCAGGCCTTTTTGTAACTGGTTGCGGCCAGATTGTTACTGCTGACCGTCTTCCGATGGATGTAGGTCTCATCGGTCTCTTGTGATGTTCCCTGTGGTGCTGTGGGTTTTGGATCATAATTGGTTCCTATAGTTAGACGCCTGATTTCTGTGGTTGGATGTCTGCTGGTTGCTCCCGTTAATTTGTTTGTATGGAGTTTTTTTAACGGTGAGGAAATTACTCTTTGTTTGTTCTTGTGATTGTTGTGTGCATTTGGATATTTCTCTTATGGATATTGTTTATTTGCCTGATGGTTATTAACAGGGTTGAATCTTTGCTTTTCTCTTGGTTTTCCTCCTTTGTTCCAGTTTCCTGATGTTTTTGGTGTTGACAGGTGATTTTGATTTTTAATGTTGTTGTTATTCCTTCTATTTTCTCCTCTTGTTATAGGGATATCTCTTTCCTTTCTTCTCAGGCCATTTCTTGGTATATCATGGATGTCGATGTCGCTTCGGTAGTTATCTTCATCCCTCGTCCATTTGGAATGTTTTGTCTCTATGATACTGTCTTCCAGCTTCCTTAATTTATTTTTTTGATCAATTTGAGTGTTCTAAAATCTTCTAGGTCTTTCAGTGGTGTGAAGTTTTCTTCTATTTTTAGTATGCTTGCGCCCACTTCCTCTAGGGAGTTTGATTGTTCTGTCACAATTAGGTTGATCAGCTTCATGGAGAATTCATCTACTATAGAATTCCATTTTGTCATGAAGTCCTGGTCTTTTGGGATAAATGCTGGTTTCTTAGTTATTCTAAGACCTCTGGGGATAATTTTATTTTCAATATATTTCTTGAGAAATATATTTTTCTACTTTATTATTATTATTATTATTATTAATATTATTATTATTATATCAGTCATTAATTGGCCCTGCACCTACCAAGGTCATCATGACAACTTGTGTACAAACACTAAATATCCCTAGGATATCAGGTAAAAACAGTATGCAGGCTTTACAAAGCTGAATCAGTCCTCATGAATATAATGAATATCACTAGTCTATATACGGCCCTGTGTACACTGGGGTCACCATGGTTATCATACATGCGAATATTTAGAAAATACACAAAACGGAAACAACCTTGTACAGAATGAAAGAAAGTAAAACACACGCTTTGACAGTAGAGCAAATTCTCTGAACAAGTGCACGCAGCAGATCAGAAAGACCTCCTCCCCTCCCACATCGTGATGCCGGGGAACCAATCACCAAGGAGCGCGCTCTATTTAAAGCTACCTCCCCCTCCACCTAGCTAGTACCGCAGACGACACGATACCCTGATGAAGCCCACCCAGGGCGAAACGCGTAGGTTAGCCACCTGCAAAGGAGATCTCCACCCACTGGTACCACAAGCCAGGAGAAGAGGACTTGCCCTGGACAACCAGGAGCAAAGGGAACAAAGTTACCTGCACCCTGCCTGCAAGCACCTGCGACGGTGTGCATGCCGCCACAGCGCCGACATCAACAGGGAGTCCAGCAAGCAGCCTTCACCGGCAGAGCGCACAACGGGACAGATGTCTGCACCAACAGCGCACAGGAGCGACAGGTATAGGTCATGCACACCAACCCTGAGACTCCACTAACTCTCACTGCTGTTCCCCACTGTGAGCGCATTGCAACATTGTCAGCACGAGGACTTGTATCTCATGTTAAGATAACTAATTAACCCTCTGAAATACTGGACAGCTACTCCCTTATTGGAAACCGCTGCCTGTAACTTTTAGGAGGAAGCAGACTTACTTTATGCACCTCAGATCAAGTCTGCTAAACCAAATGTCTCCCTCACAGTGTCAGTACAGCTCATTGCACCTGCAGACACATGTGAGGATTTAGTGCTGTCATTTGATTGAACTGAATGCAACATTGTATCAAAACTGACAACATTGTTTCCATTATTTCCAAAGAACTGTTTTCAATTCTTGAGAAAATTCGCTTATAAGCGGGTTAATCTGTCTCTACCTATAGCATTGTGTCACTTCTACCTTGCAAAACTGTTTTTTGATCAGCCTTCTAAAAAAGGTTTTTTTCCTTTTTCTTTTTTCGTTACCATATCATTCTTTCTGGTTTTTAAGACCCATTTAAATATAAAATAAATATTTTTGTTACCATTAAACAATCTATGGTGGTTTTTTACATTTTACAGGGCGTGGGGTATACACATCTCTTACATCGATGTACCTCCCATATAACACCAGACTCCCCCTGAATGGCCCACCCCAGATGTACTCTTCTTCAAATATCCTAATGTACAGGTTGGCAAAGCTTGGGACGAATCTGGTGCCCATGGCGGTGTCTACCACTTGGAGGTACATCGATAACCTGAAAGAAAAGTAATTGTGGGTCAGAATTAAAAGAATAGCCTGTAACAAAAAAAAAAATCAATGAAATCGGGAGACTCCACCATCTTCATCCAGATATCCTCTAACAGCTTCAACACCCCGCTGATGTGGGATGTGGGTGTAGAGAGCTTTGACATCGAGAGATGCAAAAATATAATATAGCTTCCATTCAAACCCTTTTAATATATTTAAGTGATGCATAGTGTCACTCAAATAGAATTTGACACTAATAACATATTTTTGTAAGTGTGAATCTATAAATGAAGACAGATTACACGTCAAAGAGTCGATCCCAGATCTTGTGGAAGCATTTATTAGTTGAAGTTTTTCTCTTTTGGGAAAGTGGGCAAGTGCTCTCACAGCTGCTCTCATTGCACCTTAAATACCTTTGTGTACTCTGTGACACTCATAGTTTGCATCACTTCATAGCTTCTTAGAATTTTCACTTTAAACCAGTTTTTCTCTTTGCTTTTGATATAAGAACTCGACCATACCATCCTGTAATATCAACTATTAAATGAAAACTTGTATCATGTGACCTTTAAACCTTTTGCACCACATCCACAATTTGCCCTGTGCTTGCTGCTTTAATCGCAATGCCAGTGGTGATCCAAAACTTTATCCCTGTTGTATCCTGCCTTGTGAGTGAGAAGGGTGGCTTCCTCAGCACTCGCACTGGTGTCCACACCGTGTTCACATGCTGCTTCTTGAGTACCGTCCATTACAAAATGACCTACAATGCATGAGCAGTAGGTCATTTACACAATCTACATATCATTTAGGTATGTGGATTGAGTATGAGCACTCTTTAAAGACACACGTACTTTAGGTAGTAGAAAGAGGCATTCCACGGCAGTCTCTGGCCGTATTTAAGAAGAGTGGGAGGAGGTGAGTAAGGAGCCAGTAAGGGCGGGGGAAAAAACTTTCGTATTCTTCTTCTAAATAAGGATAATACAAACAAGAAGTTGGAGAAGCCCTATGTACTCTTAAGTGCCCTAGGTTCTTAAACAAAAAAGGGGGAGGTGCCGGGGAGGAAGCTTTAAGATAGGTGCAAATACATGCTTATCCGCACCTTCTTAGCCTTCTTAAGTGTGAATCCGGGCCTTAAAAGGTAAGTAAAATATAGGGATGCTGGGGATTACAAGGGAGGCAGCAGACACATGTTGGGGGATACTTGGGAGGCTGTAGACACATGAATGGGAGCTACTGGAGAGGCTGCAGACACATGAATGGGGGCTACTGGGGAGACTGCAGACACATGATGGGGGATACTGGGGAGGCTGCAGACACATGAATGGGGGCTACTAGTGAGGCTGCAGACACATGAATAAGGGTTAGTGGGGAGGCTGGAGACACCTGCTAGGGGATCCTGGGAAAGCTGGAGACACATGAATGGGGGCTACTGGGGAGGCTGCAAACACATGATGTGTGCAATAAAGTTATTAGCTGCGATGTTAAATTTATCAAATTAAAATGAACAATTAAATGTAATTTCTGTGTATGCAGTTTGTAATTTTGCAAGCATCCGGAATCCCAGCGTCCTGGAGAAGAATCGGAGCACGGCCCAGGTGTAACCACAGGGGTTTAAGATTGTTTAAAGAGCCAGCATTAGAATGTACTGATATGATGTTTCAGAAAAATAAAAATACGAATAAATTTGGAAAAAATGCAGTAACTAAAAATAGTAGAGCCAACTATGGGAAATCCTTTAACAAACAAACACAAAGGGAACCTGAGAATGTACCCTCTATTACGGTCTCAAATAGATTCTCATTACTTAAAACCCATGTGGATTTGAAAGATCAAGAACCACAAAATGTATTGGGTTTAAATCCAGAGGAACGCCCCTCTACCTCTATGTCTTTTTTGGCACAGGCCCCCCAGAAGAATATTCCACCGCTCATGAGTCAGTCCCAATTAATGTTTACCCCAACATTGACCAAAAAAAGACTATTAGAAGGGGCAAACGAGGTAGAAAAACCACCAGACAAGAAAAAACCGGCCAAATAAATAATAAGGGCATTTTCAATTTATCCTCAGTGACCCTCACAAAAACCCAGCTTAATTTGCTAAGCAAGGGTCTTTCTTTTGCCCCCTCGTGTCCCCCCAATAAATTCAATTTACTTATTGATACTTTAAAATTCTCCAGAAATTTAACTTTGAAACGTCATTTTCTGAAGATGAATTCAAAAAAGGATGTACTGGGTACAAATATGAACTCAGTGCAACCAGAATTACCTCAGAATGGGACGGGATTAAAACAAAGTTCCAAGTTTTACCCGCTAGAATCCCGGGGTTCATATATTGAGCTCTTTACTGAGTTATTAAAACAAGACCTGGAGGGTTTAAATTATAACCAACCCCAATATAAATCGAATTTAAATAAATGGGAACGAAAAGCCCTGAAAGATTTAATATAAAAAAATATTTTACAAGCTCCGACACCAACACTAGTTCCCTCTATTGTGACAGCTCTCATAAGTGCTAGGCTGGCCACCAGCACTTTGAATTGACGCTTAGGAACGCTGTTCCAGGACTAGATCGGGGTTACAGAGGACTCTCAATTATTTTGAGGAAATTTCCTATCCCGTGTGTCCTTGGTATCCATCTGATCTGCTAAGTATAACATCTTAGTATTCTAACTGTGTTGATTTATGCTTTAGTAAGGGTCATGCATTTATTATTTATCATATGTATTGTCTTATATTTATTTATTTTTTATATTAAAAAAGTTTTTTGTTATTTATCAGCGTTGTCTTTATCAACCATCACAGCAAACTATTATATTGATTTTTATTTAGGGCCTCTGCGCTGCCTCGCTTTTTTATATTTCTCTATCTTTTGTAGGTGGGTTCCTACATAAGGCTAGCTGCGTTGTCCCTTTGTAGTGTAAGCGCCGTTATTTTTCTTTATCCTGAAAGATTTAATGTCTTCTACCGACATTATTATAAAGTCAGCAGACAAGGGGGGGGGATCGCTGTCTTGGATCGAGACTATTATGTTAAGGAATCTCTACGTCTACTATCAGATACAGAATTTTATCAAATTTTGAAAACAGACACTACAGAGTCCTTTGTAAATGAATTGGAGGTACTTTTGCAATCTGGTTTATCTAGGGGTTGTATTTGTAGTGATGAGTTTAATTTTTTGATGAATAGATTTCCCAGGATTGCAACTTTTTACCAGTTGCCAAAATTACACAAGGACAGACTCAATCCCCCAGGCAGACCTATTGTCTCGGGGATTGAGTCTGTCACATCCAGACTTTCTGAGTTTCTGGATGTCCACATCAAGAAATATGTCCAACAATTGGACTCATATATTAGGGACTCCACCCAGGTGTTACAGATGGTTTCGGGTTTAAACTGGGAAACTACATTTAATTGGTGCTCCATTGACGTAGAAGCACTATATACGTCTATACCTCATGAAAATGGCCTTCTAGTGTTACGTAAAGTGCTTGAAAATGATCCGGCAATGCCGGCTGAATTGGTTAATTTTTTGGTTATGTGTGCTGACTTTGTTTTAAAGAAAAATTATTTTACATTTATGGGTGTGGTATATGTTCAGACCAGGGGCACTGCGATGGGCACGATTTTCGCTCCCAGTCTCGCGAATATTTATTTGGGAGACTGGGAGTGGAATTGTGCCCTTACACATGATCTCAGTTGCCATATCAAATACTTTGGTCGATATATCGACGACGTCCTAATAATTTGGGACGGCACAGAAATCGAGTTTAATGTATTCGTGGACTCATTGAACACGAACAACTATGGCCTTAGGTTTACCTCTAAATTTGGTGGGGCACAAATAGAATTTCTTGACCTCCATCTAAGTGCACCGGGAGATTCAAGAGAATCGGTT
>WWET01008677.1:4787-15867 GCA_011038615.1 Limnodynastes dumerilii
CGACGCTCTGTCGGTACTGGGTGAGAGCCACCTCTAGCATGGATGCGTGTAATAATGACTGCGTGTAACAATGGCTGCGTGCACGTGTCTGAGCCGCCACCCATTATTAATGATCGATACATTAGCGCTTATGATGTATTTAGGGCGTCTAGTGCTGAATAGTTCTACTGTCAGCATAACAAAAGTGCGATGATCGCAGTTAGTGAGGAACAAAGACCCTGCTGTCAGGCAAATTAGTAAAGTAATCCCGCAGACGCAATGACAAATATCTCTGCTTTGTAAAAGTACATTATTTGACTTCTGATAATTGGGGATATTGAACCTTTTTCTTCTATCCTCAGAATGACATTTGCAGGCAGACTGAACACGATACATCCATGGCCGGTTACTGAATCCCCTTCCCCATTCTCCGGGCTCAGCTCTCAGTTCATCGCAGGTCTGGGAGACGCTGAATTCAGGTTTCCAGCGCACAATCTGTCTTTTGTAGGGAAGGAGTAATCGCATACTCTTCAGAGGATGTTGTGTTTAAACAATCTACCTATAATTGAATGGTGAGGTGGAAAGCCCTGCTGTGAAAGGTGAATAAAATAACATAGAAAAAGAGAATTCTGTGGATTTGGCATAAAGTTTAGAGAGAGAATGGAAAACAGACAATCTTTGTTGTATAACATATTCTATCCACAGAGAGATAGATAGATAGATAGATAGATAGATAGATAGATAGATAGATAGATAGATAGATAGATAGATAGATAGATATGAGATAAATAGATAGATAGATAGATATGAGATAGATATAGATATTAGATAGATAGATATGAGATAGATATAGATATTAGATAGATAGATAGATAGATAGATAGATAGGAGATAGATAGTTTTTGTAGAATAAGATTTCTTCTTACCATATAGACACTATAGAAAAGACTGTATGTAAATGTCTTATGGCTTTTTAATCAGATAATAAGATTGAAGACGGCCAGAGTGAGGATGACGTCCCAGCAGACTGTGCATTGTAAAGTGACTGAGTCTTCCACAGTGCTTGTGTTTTATGGTCCACCAGGTGCATTTAATACATATGTCCTTAATTGAAAAGGAGAGAAGTCACAATTGACTAGAAAAGACTTAAACGCATCTGTCGCCTGTCTATATCATACAAAAGGAGAGAGACTTTAAAGCTTCTCTTCTTATAGGTGAAATGGGTATAACTTCACGTTAGCTGATCTGATCTGTGATTATCGGATGTGAAGGGTTTCCGCAATCGCAGGGCCGTGATAACCAGGTGTCCTAAAATCCTCTGAGATGTAGACTCTCTGTGACCTGCAGTTTGGAACCAGGGACCTGATTTACGGTTACGAAGTTGCTGATATTTCAGTGCGTATATTTAAGAACGGTTGTACTGAGCATGCCTAGTACCTAAATTTACGCAATCTACATAGGTTTTAAGAACGGTGATCCCTTAAGAACGATTCTCGCAGCCGTTCTCAATGAGATACATAAGAAGGGGCCTGCTAGGAAAAGATAAGAAGGAAGTTAAGAAAAGTGGGTGGGGGGAGGTATTTAAATGAGACAGACAGGGCGCGGTTGCTAAGTACGCTCGTTCTTTAGCAACTTAAGAAGAGACATACGCATTCTTAAGTCAGTTAAGAACAGCAATAACGAGGGTGCGACAATGGGGTTGTCCTGCGCATAATTAAGAACCCCACTGTTCTTATCTCCCTTCTTAATTGTGAATCTGGCCCCAGATTCCTATAAATCACTGGGTTCTTTCCACTAATACGAATGACTTTGCTTGGAATCCACTCCCCGTTACACGTAGAATCAGCATCGAGCCGTCTTCGGTCCTTTTGTGGTTTCGGAATCCTTGTGATTAAAGAAGCGGAAATATTTGGATGCCCCGGTTTCACATATGTACTTGGACTGTGGCTAAAGTAATTTCTTTCTGCTATTAGAAATAACGATGGCACACAACTTAATAAAAATGGATCATGTAAACAGAACCATTAATTAGTATAATCACATTATACCCTGGAGGGATTCTATTTAACTTCACCACACGATCATATATCTTCCCTGCCAGATATTCAGACTGGCCACATGAACAATGCTGGCGATTTATGAGAGGCCTTTTCTGCGGAAGAAAAGAGAAAGGAGCACGGCAGGTTTATAAGAGGATAACGCTGGCAGGGAGGAGATTAGGATATATGGTATCCAGTGCAGCTGAGCAACCGAAAACAAGGAACTAATGATCAGAAGGGCCCCAATGCCGAGGGTAAATCATAGCGTCTCCTGCTACGTGTGCGCTGTAATAGTGAGGGTCCCAGATGCGAACGGCCTTGTTTTGATAGGGCTGTTGGCTCGAACTGGCTGGGATATCGATTGCTTATGTCTTGATGAGGCATAACAATGGATCCCCGGAGCACCGAACAACAAAGGTAAGTAAGTTTTCTATTACCAAACCACTCCCTAACCATGGGCCGGATTCACAACCCGTCATTTTTAATATAGGTGCGTCATTTTAGGATTCTAGCTACTACACATGCGTAGTAACTAACGCTATGTACATAGTGTTTCGTTACGTAGATTGCGTACATGTGGTCTTTAGAGACCGCATGTACGCAATCTACATATGGAAACGCTACATAGATAGCGTAGAATAGCGACTATGCAGGCGTAGCAGCTAGAAACATAAAATTAGGCACGTATGTTAAAAATTACGGGGTTGTGAATCTGACCCCTAACCCTAAGTCCACACCCCGCAGCCTAACCCTAAGTCCCCACCTTGCAGCCTAACCCTAAGTCTCCCCCCTCGCAGCCTAACCTTAATTCCCCTACCCCCTTCAGCCTTACCATAAATCGCCTCCCCCCCATCCCTGCAGCCTAACCCTAAGTCCCTAGAGAGGGTCCAGTGGTCCAGCTGCGGCACTTCCGAAAATGAATGGGTGAGTATACGAATCGCATACTCACACATTCATAAAAAAAATCTCTGCAATGTCTCATTCGAAATAAAGACAGCCAAAAAGCAACTTTCATCTGCCCCTATTTCGCAATGAGACACATCGCTGCGGGGACTCGCAACGGTGGATTTTGCAGCCCTACAGCTACAGCATCTGAGCTGCATGATTTATGTCTCTTCTTAGAATGTATTTATTCATTAATACTGATATATTTTGGAAAGGTGCTGTCCACTGGGAAACAGGTCTGATCCGTGCGGAATGCAAGAACAAAGCAAAATGTTCCGCCATGAAGTGCAGACTGATCTAGAACAATTGGTGGCAATTAGCAGGATGCAGCATGTTCCCCTGTTTGCATCTGTTGCCTGTAATCCAGTGACATTGGAATTACAGTCAGAGCAGAGCTGTAGATGACTGTAGCCAGGGAAAAAGGTATTTTTGGCTTCCCAGTTGCTTCTGTTTTCAAGAAACACCTTTTGATGAAAAAAAAAGAACAAAAAAAAAAAAGTAAGAGAAAATAGAATATTCCAGCTGGGAGCAGAAAAGTGCCTGCAATATTCCTCAAACAACTGCTTGACCTCATCTCTTCTCAGTGAATGAATGGGTGGGTATGTGAATCGCATACTCACCCATTCATAAAAAAAAATTCTGCGATGGCTCTCAGTCAAAATAGGGACAGCCGAAAAGCAACTTTCGGCTGTCCCTCTTTCGCAGTGTGATACATCGTAGCGGGGACTCGCAGTGGCGCTATAATGGGCGATCTGATACGTTCAATCCACATGTGTAAGAAAACGGGACCTCTGGAGGAGACGTAAGTTATGGCATGTGGCGAACGGGCACAAAGCAGCCGCCATGTCTCCAGATACTCTCTGCAAGAGCCTGGCTGTATCATGTGTGAGAGGGTTACACACTGAACGGAAGCTGCTTCTGTAGAGTTTATGCTTTAAATCCATGTAAAAAAGTACAAGAAAATAAGAATATATTAAAAAAAGTAATTTTCTTACTGTATTGTAAAAATGAAACGCCTCGCCCTTACTGTACTGTACATTGACGTCACCCCTCCACCTCTCAACATGCCCCCCTCAGAGCGCAAGCCCCAAACGCCAGGGTGGGCTCAAACAGAAAAGGTGGATTAGCGCAGTACAGAGGCCCTAGTGTGACATCACAGCCTACTACAGCGGGATTTCATCATACAATTGCTGAGCAAAAGGGGGACACTATCTAGCGATGACTTGTGATGGTGTTGTTACAATGGGCCTGATCCAGACCTACGATGTAGCGCACAGTGTACTAGCGCTCAGCGTTACATCGTGGGACTCCCCCTGACACTCCCCCTGCCCCATCGTATTTACACTCCCTTACTTCAGCTGGCGTAAAGGAGTGTAAATATGCTGGGACGGCGGCGTTAGTACGATAACACCTCCCTCCCAGTCTGTGTGGAGTGTGTATGTTCTCCCTGTGTTTGTGTGGAGCGTGTGTGTGTGTTCTCCCTGTGTCTGTGTGGAGTGTGTATGTTCTCCCTGTGTCTGTGTGGAGTGTGTATGTTCTCCCTGTGTCTGTGTGGAGTGTGTGTGTTCTCCCTGTGTCTGTGTGGAGTGTGTGTGTTCTCCCTGTGTGGGTTAGTTGGCTGCTGAATAAATTAACCCTAATGTCTGTGTGTGTGTGTATATGTATGTGTGTGTGTGTGTGTGTGTGTGTATGCGTGTCTGTGTGTGTGTGTGTGTGTGTCTGTGTGTGTGTGTGTGTATGTGTGTCTGTGTGTTAGGGAACTTAGACTGTAGCTCTAATGGGTCAGGGACTGATGTGAAATATTCTCTGTAAAGCGATATATAAAATCCTGTTATTAAATAATAGATAAATCACTGGGAAAGGTGTATGGTGTTTAGAATATCCTCAGCCTTTTGACTGTTTTGCGTTTGGAATTGTAAAATTGAGCCTCTTGGTGCCCTAAGCTCATGATTATATTGCTTAATGGTTAATCCAGCTCTGATTACATGCAGAAAAGGAGAAAATACATCCTAATATAATATATAACAGGCTGTGCTGGCTACAAGGTAGAACAAGTGTTGCCCATCTCAACCATCAGATTCTAGCTATCGTTTCTAAAATGGCCACACAAATGATAGCTATACCCACATTCTTTTTTACAATCAACATTGGTTTTTTTTAGGAAATAGTATTTAACACAATACCAAATATATATATTATTTAAATGTCATTTCTACAGAATTTCCTATTTGATCTCATGCACAAGGAACAAAAAAAGTTGTAATATTAAATATGGTTTTCAGATGGCGTTTCCTCTGTGTGATTGATTCGCTGGCTGTAAATCCCCCCCATGCTTTTTAAATTCCTTTAAGTCTGCGATTGTAAAGTACTTCTACCTTCTTTCTGGAGGTGAAGGGTCAGCGTTATTGACATAATCCTTTGGACACTTCAAAAGATGAAGATTAGTGGCAACGCTTAGAACTAATGCCCCTGAGATGGTTATTTGTCAAAAAGTTGATATTATTGATGGGAGAGGAAGAGAAGTGTCATTTATCTAATAAAAGTGAGAGCCCGTTCAAACTGAAAGTGACACAGGTGGAAACTATATTCCGAGGAAAAGGAAAGATCGGCAGTATTCTAATAACGCTGTAATTATGTCATTTAGACAGGGAACTGAGGGAAATTCTGAACTATGGGCTCAGAAAGTGGATACGATAGATTCTTTTAAAATAAAAAACCCATAAAATGATCATTGTAATATCCAAACCGTCGGTGACCTCATAATTGCTGTTAATTCACAGGATCTTACTGACTTAACAAACCAGAACGTAGGACAGTGACTTGCAAAAGTATTCAACCCCCTTAAAAAAGTCAGATTTGTCTGAACTATAATTAATCCAGATTGTAGCAGACGTGGACCTGGGTCAGACCGGACCGTAGGCATAATGGAGTAGCCTATCAAAGGCGTCTTTCACATTGCGCAGGCCCACAGCAACTGCACATGCCAAGATGGCGACACAGAACCAAAGTCAAATCTTATAATCTGATATAAACTATGCCCATATAGGTGCATATATGTGATATTATGTGTCTGGTTATAACTCATACAAGTTTAAGTGTTTCATTTAGTTGTCATGAGTGTGTCAAGGGGCCTGATCCAGAGATACGCTGGTCTGGAGAATTCCCCCGACACTCCCCCTGTGGCCGGCATAATTACCCACTGTTACGCCGGCTGAGGGCTAAGCCGCCCTCCCTCCCTCATTGACTTACCTTCCCCCGCCTTCCTTCCGTAAGGGTTGCATAGTTACGTCGAGAAACACCCCCCTCGTCGTAATTACGCAACAGTTACGGACGCCCAATCCTAAGGTTTCCCTAACTACGCCGGGCAACATCTGCCCGGCGCTTGCGCAGAATGGCTGAAATGCCGGTCTTACGCATACGGCCGCCGTAACTAGTGCGGTTCCTGTAGCTCTGAATCAGCACCCATGGGTCTGATCCAGACCTACGATGTAGCGCTGAGCGTTACATCGTGGGACTGCCCCTGACACTCCCCCTGCCCCATCGTATTTACCCTCCCTTACTCCAGCTGGTGGAAGGAAGTGTAAATACGCTGGGACGGTGGCGTTAGTACAATAACACCGCCCTCCCAGCCTCTCTCTCACTGTGACTCTCTCTCACTGTGACGCTCTCTCACTGTGACTCTCTCTCGCACTGTGACTCTCTCACTGTGACTCTCTCTCTCACTGTGACTCTCTCTCTCACTGTGACTCTCTCTCTCACTGTGACTCTCTCGCACTGTGACTCTCTCTCGCACTGTGACTCTCTCTCGCACTGTGACTCTCTCTCGCACTGTGACTCTCTCTCGCACTGTGACTCTCTCTCGCACTGTGACTCTCTCTCGCACTGTGACTCTCTCTCGCACTGTGACTCTCTCTCGCACTGTGACTCTCTCTCGCACTGTGACTCTCTCTCGCACTGTGACTCTCTCTCGCACTGTGACTCTCTCTCGCACTGTGACTCTCTCTCGCACTGTGACTCTCTCTCGCACTGTGACTCTCTCTCGCACTGTGACTCTCTCTCGCACTGTGACTCTCTCTCGCACTGTGACTCTCTCTCGCACTGTGACTCTCTCTCGCACTGTGACTCTCTCTCGCACTGTGACTCTCTCTCGCACTGTGACTCTCTCTCGCACTGTGACTCTCTCTCGCACTGTGACTCTCTCTCGCACTGTGACTCTCTCTCGCACTGTGACTCTCTCTCGCACTGTGACTCTCTCTCGCACTGTGACTCTCTCTCGCACTGTGACTCTCTCTCGCACTGTGACTCTCTCTCGCACTGTGACTCTCTCTCGCACTGTGACTCTCTCTCGCACTGTGACTCTCTCTCGCACTGTGACTCTCTCTCGCACTGTGACTCTCTCTCGCACTGTGACTCTCTCTCGCACTGTGACTCTCTCTCGCACTGTGACTCTCTCTCGCACTGTGACTCTCTCTCGCACTGTGACTCTCTCTCGCACTGTGACTCTCTCTCGCACTGTGACTCTCTCTCGCACTGTGACTCTCTCTCGCACTGTGACTCTCTCTCGCACTGTGACTCTCTCTCGCACTGTGACTCTCTCTCGCACTGTGACTCTCTCTCGCACTGTGACTCTCTCTCGCACTGTGACTCTCTCTCGCACTGTGACTCTCTCTCGCACTGTGACTCTCTCTCGCACTGTGACTCTCTCTCGCACTGTGACTCTCTCTCGCACTGTGACTCTCTCTCGCACTGTGACTCTCTCTCGCACTGTGACTCTCTCTCGCACTGTGACTCTCTCTCGCACTGTGACTCTCTCTCGCACTGTGACTCTCTCTCGCACTGTGACTCTCTCTCGCACTGTGACTCTCTCTCGCACTGTGACTCTCTCTCGCACTGTGACTCTCTCTCGCACTGTGACTCTCTCTCGCACTGTGACTCTCTCTCGCACTGTGACTCTCTCTCGCACTGTGACTCTCTCTCGCACTGTGACTCTCTCTCGCACTGTGACTCTCTCTCGCACTGTGACTCTCTCTCGCACTGTGACTCTCTCTCGCACTGTGACTCTCTCTCGCACTGTGACTCTCTCTCGCACTGTGACTCTCTCTCGCACTGTGACTCTCTCTCGCACTGTGACTCTCTCTCGCACTGTGACTCTCTCTCGCACTGTGACTCTCTCTCGCACTGTGACTCTCTCTCGCACTGTGACTCTCTCTCGCACTGTGACTCTCTCTCGCACTGTGACTCTCTCTCGCACTGTGACTCTCTCTCGCACTGTGACTCTCTCTCGCACTGTGACTCTCTCTCGCACTGTGACTCTCTCTCGCACTGTGACTCTCTCTCGCACTGTGACTCTCTCTCGCACTGTGACTCTCTCTCGCACTGTGACTCTCTCTCGCACTGTGACTCTCTCTCGCACTGTGACTCTCTCTCGCACTGTGACTCTCTCTCGCACTGTGACTCTCTCTCGCACTGTGACTCTCTCTCGCACTGTGACTCTCTCTCGCACTGTGACTCTCTCTCGCACTGTGACTCTCTCTCGCACTGTGACTCTCTCTCGCACCGTGACTCTCTCTCGCACCGTGACTCTCTCTCTCGGACTGTGACTCTCTCTCGCACTGTGACTCTCTCTCGGACTGTGACTCTCTCTCGGACTGTGACTCTCTCTCGGACTGTGACCCTCTCTCAGCTGATCCCTGTGTTATCGTTCTGTGCTTCCACCATGTCCTGCCTATCATTAGAGCCTGTTCAGGCTGCTGTTCTCCAGTTATTCTGCTACTAAATATCAATAAATCATCTCAAACCACAAAACAACCTCGTTCTTCCAGTCCGTGTATTCCAAACACCAATATTTTGCTGCTTGGTGCACCCCCTACCAAAAAGTAATGCGTAATACTCATTAGTGGTATTTTTTATTTTAATAAGTTTATTTTCATGTGGAATAGTCTGGATTTACACTCGCTAGTTTATAATTTTGGCATAAACCCCTGCTCTGTGCTGTGTTTCCTGAAAAGACTTTTTATTATGGCTTAACAAATAAATGTTTATGTTTATATAGTATACCAGGAGTCCAATAATCATAAAAAGGAAAATGTTTAAATGCTAACTACAAACCTACAAAAAGTAGCACAGACTGATCATTGTTCTTCATCTTGCCACCATTTCAGAGGAGTTTAGAGAATCACAGTAATGCCAACTGTTCATCTGGGAGCCAAAAAACCATAATTCACATTTTTCAGAACCAGCTGCATACAAGAGCACGGAGGTATGTGACAGGCTGACGTCTCTGCCCAAATTGCAGGTTATAGTAAATGTGTAACGGAACAGAAGGTAATATTGATCAGGATAGAAAGTTTTACGTGGTATATGTCCACAGGCAAACTCCCTGAACTTCATCACAGACCCCAATAAATCATCTGCTCTCAACAGCCCTGATTCACACTTAAGAGTCCCATAGAGCTACCTTAACTAACCGTGCATAGCTTCCTTCTTGAGAAGGAAACTACGCACAGACAATGGGCCGGATCCAGAACTACGGCCGTCTTCCATAGACGGCCGTAATTCACTGAATAATAGCTACTTTGCATGCGCAGTTGCTATTGTACGTAATTTGCGTATAGTTTCGATACGTAGATTGCGTATATGTGGTCTTTTAGACCGCATATATGCAATCTACGTATCGAATCGATACGCAGATTACGTACACTAGCAACTGCACATGCGCAGTAGCTACTGTTCAGTGAATTACGGCCGTCTATGGAAGACGGCCGTAGTTCTGGATACGGCCCAATGTCTCTCCGGCTACTCTAAATCCTTCCCACTTCTAACTAAACACTCCCTGCGTCACAAGCCATTTAGTTGTGACTCAAGGTCAACATCTCTAACCTCGTTCCTCCTCATATCCACCAATCTCCCTTTGCCAAAGACCCCCAACCTTGGCTCCCAAAATATTAACTCTTCTTCCTTGCCTTCTTGGCTCCTTTGTTGTTCCCCATCATCCCAGGAACTCTCTCTCTCTTTTCCTGTCAGGTACAATAACTGCTTTATGAAAGATTCCAGATTAGCAACTTTCCATCTAACCAATCCTGTTTCTTGTCTGCCGCTAGATTGTAAGTTTACCACCCACCCCATGGCTGATCTTCACTTTATCAATATATATATCACATATTTATCTACTACTATTGCATGTATTGTTTTGTACCATTATTATGTATGAACTGTGGGCAGAGATATAAACTGTTAGAAGATGAAAAAAAGAAGAAAAGAAAAGGTAAAAAAGGGAGAATGAAGAAGAAGAAAAAAGAAGGATGTAGAAGAGAAATGGAGATAGAAAGAAAAAAGTAGAGACTGAAGAAGAAGAGAAAGAGGAAATAAGTAAGAAGAAGTAGTAGAAGAAGAAACAGAAAGAAGATGAAGATGACAAAGAAGGAAGAAGAAATAAGTAAGAAAAATAACAAGTAGTAGAAGAAGAAGCAGGAAAAAAAAAGAAGAAGTAATAGAAGAAAAAGCATGAAGAAGATGAAGAAAAGAAGGAAGAAGAAAGAAGAAGATGAGGAAGAAGAAATAAGTAAGAAGAAGATGAGGAGGAAGAGGAAATAAGTAAGAAGAAGTAGTAGTAGTAGTAGTAGTAGTAGTAGTAGCAGGAAGAAGATGAAGAAAAGGAAGAAGGAAGAAGAAAGAAGAAGAGAAATAGGAAATAAGTAAGAAGAAGAAAAAGTAGTAGAAGAAGCAGCAGGAAGAAAAGAAAGAAAAAGAAGTAGTAGAAGAAAAAGCATGAAGAAGACGAAGAAAAGGCAGAAGAAGAAGATGAGAAAGGAAGAAGTGAAAGGAAGAAAAGAAAAAGAAGAAAATTAAAATTGCAATTTGTTTTCCATCAAAATTCAATTATTGTTTCCAGAGTGACCGATAAAATACCTTTAAAAATTTAAAAACTCCACTTTGCAAAAGAGGAAAAGCCGACAGTTTTAGGATCAGGATTAAACAGTGCGGTAGCGCTCATAATCATACATGGAGCGCTGAGCGCTGTTTTAAGCCGTCAGCCTCTGACAACTTTAATCAAGTAGCTGTCCTGCCCAGCTCCCCCCCAGTCCTGCCTAGCCCCCCCCCCACTTCCGACTAGCCCA
>WWET01008677.1:21806-35196 GCA_011038615.1 Limnodynastes dumerilii
TGATGAGTCAAAGTGTTCTACATACCTCAGATGTGGTAGTATCCCTAATATCTCCAATTAAACTAAAGTCAAGTTGCTAATTGCCATTTTTATTTTTGTAAATGACTTCACCACTATTTAGAAGCTACATAATCAGCTATCCTTACAATACATTCAGACTAGGTCTAGGATGTGAAAAGTAATGATAGAGGGTGCCACCCTGAAGTAGTAAATGCTGACATTTATGTTGGATTCTGTATGACCTTCATTATTTCTACTAATCATCAACTTTTATATGTTCAATTTGTACTGTTGCAAGATACACTGAATACCAAAGAAGAAGTTTTGAAATCTCCTTTGTGTATACTTCCAAATTCAATATATTTCCTTATATCTGCCTAGCATACTGTAAACACATGTACACATATCTGCCTAGCATAATGTAAACACATGTACACAGGAAAAACCATGTCAATATAGCAATGTATTATATAATTTCTAACTTTGTATGTTTAGTTTGATTAAACAGTATCTAAGACAGTGATTGCTTTTGCATATTAGTCATTCTAAGCTCTAACTTGTAGGATTGAGTATCCTCCTACAGACTAATGCTTCATCTATTTGCTGTAATAGATGTAACCTGGTCAAACGGTTTAATATAGACACACATTGGTCGAAGTGGAAATTTACAAGTGGCAGTCTGGAAATTATGAAATAATAGAAGTGAATGGAGATTTATAGCTCTTCAATTAATCCAGTGGCAGAGGTGACGGTATGGAATACCCCCGTATACCCCCTCACTTTGAGCCCTGACGCCAGGGACAAAAAGGAAAAATGGCGCCGCCCAAACCTTAGATAATAACTAGTTTAACCATAAAAATGCACTTACTGACGCCCCACTATGGCTTCACAACTCTATCACCCCATTAGTTGCGGCCCTGGTGGTCACGTTGGATTGGAACCAGATTTACGATTGCCATGCGCTCAGGGTTTCCGCGTGTGATTGGCAGAGACTTCTGATGAGTTGTCCTTACCTTAAAACATGTGTAACGCTGTCAGGGTCCAGCCTGTTGCTGTGAATAAAGGTGGGTAAAATAACGCATCAGATTATACACATTTCTCTGAATAGTTCTTTGTCTTTTGAGCTGTTTTGCTATTGTGCAACGATACAGCGTAACAAACCCAACACAAGCCATTAAATCACATGGTTTGAGCGCACAGTAACTGGGTTTCCTCAAGGTACTAGTGACCATTCCAAATCAAAATAGCTACAGGGAAATTTTGAGATGGTCTAAAACCACCGACATGAACCATTTACCCCCCAGGGTACAAAAAGATCATATAAATCACAGAGAAAAACAACACATTTGGACTTATATCTGAAATCTCATCTTGAAATAGTTCCCTCTTGCCACATTGATCCTCACTTCTAAACCCTGCCCGCTCTTCTCCTGTGCTGCATGAGACTTATTGGATTCCTTACCTCTCCCCTACAGCCTCAAAGACATTAGATGCTGTATGCAACGGGGAAGTTTCCCTTCGCACCAACAGGAATTTGGATAGATTTAGGATTTCCAATGACACTGCACTCAGCAGAAGTGTTGGTCATCAGAGAGGACAAGCTACAAATGCATATTTTCTTTTTATTTGCAATTACTGGATTGCATATCTTTGCATGCATATAGAGACATTGGGGTAGATCCAGAACTCCGCTTGCAATTCGTTTACTAGCGTAGCATATTTACGTGTGCGTGCCTTCTATACATTCCCATAGACACACCCCTTGAATGTACGTACTTTGACCGATTTCCTCTTTTCAAACCCTACCTTAACTTTTGGCATATAACCGCTGTCGTCCGCACACGTGCGTATAGGCAACACGAACTTACGCAGCTAAGCACACCCATACTGTACACGTTAAAGGAAAACCCCCGCCTACATTGCGTATTTTAGGCGTACTTTTGGGTCACGTAAAAATGGCACACCCCACGTATGAATTTACACTACTAATACGTGAATGGCCCATACGCACAGAGTTAAGTTAAGTTACGTTGCATATTATCTGTGGTGCGCACAAAATCGTGATTTTACGTGTCCGCTAGGCGTAAATTCACACAGAAGCGTAGTTCTTGATCTGCCCCATTATTAAGTGCCTATATATTGACTCATTGATAGATCTCCCACACAGATTATACAACAACTTCACCAATTTGGGACTTTGGGCCTTATTGGATGTTGCTGGTTGCAAGGGGCCCCCGTATACAGTTTAACCTTCAGGGCCCCAAAAATGTAGGCCTGCTATTGTACTCAGTGCCTGGCGTACTTGCTACCCTTGAGCAATTTTGGAACCACTAAAGTTACATATTAATACTTAAATTAATAACTTGATATCACTGAGAAGACATAAAAGTGTCTTTAATTCTGTTACATTATAATATATTTTTGTTATTTTAATTTCCTATATTATATAAATTTAAGTTTTCTTAGATGAGAGTCATCCAGTTTTTAATTTCATAAACCGGTTTATTCAAGATTTATTTATTTTTGTCATTAATTATTAACGTACACCAAGGTTAAATGTAGTAGGTAAAATGTATTTGCCTGAAGAATATACCATTAATATAGAGCTTGAACAGCAGCACAGAGGTGACCTTTCATCAAAGCCTTCATTTTTTTCATGCTTTGTGTCATTTTTGGTCATAGTTAAAAGCATTTTCTTACAAATGATTAATACACATTCATCTGTGTGTCAGGACGTAGATTAACAGCAAGTTGTCCTATAAGCAAGAACAAAAGAGACTTCATAATTGCATTTCATTTATCAAACGCATTATTAGGCTTTGTCTAAAGTCTACTCTCCGTCATCGGCGCTATGACCGCACCCGGACTTATGGATATTGCTCAAAGTAAAAACAAAAGTGATTGAAAAATAAAAAATAATAGGAACAAATTTGTCAAACATGAGAGTTAAGCAAAAAAGCTAAAAACGACAAGTTTGTATAATAAATATATGTGTGTTTGTAATGATGTGTGTAGAGCTAATGGTATGCCTCTAACAAGTAGTATTGATAAATTACATAGTGGGGGGGGGGTTGCGATATTTGTTGTGAAAGATGATAGATGTGTACTTTGGAATAAAAAAAATGAATGTGTACAATCTTTCATATAAAAAACGTGCACTGGATGAGGTCCTGTCTGGGAGTTGAACTAATGAACGCATTGTTATATGTGGGAGGAGCTTCCCCTTGAGCTACCGCACTGCCCAAAACTTGATCAAACCATCAATACATAGTTGGATATTAGAGACAGATACTATAGGGTTAACTGATTGCCAATGGTTACAAAGAACCTATCATCCCTGAAAATGTGATAATCCCGTCCTGTGAATCAAGGTCAGATCCTATCGGATGCTCCGGAAGATGCTCACAACACATCCGCGTCACAGCTGCTTATCTTTAGAATGAAGTTTGGTGAATTTTCACCAATTCTTCCCCGTAATAATACTGCAAAAAGGTCAAATCTGTGGATCAAACATTATAGGGGCGATGGGGGGGGGATTCCATTTTCTGTGGAGCTATTATTAAAGTAGCCAAATTAAGATGCCTGTAAGGGACATTTTAGGTTTGAGGCTGGTCATCGCCACAATTAAAGCCAAATCAATGTTTCATTGAATAATTGAGAAAATGTATTTAAATTAATTTAAAGCAACTTTTCTTTTTGATAATGGGGTAGATCCAGACCTAAGAGCTTGTTACGTTACATCGCGTAGCGTATTTACACTAGCGTATTTTCTATGCATTCCCCTCGCTCGTATGTACTTTGGCCGTTTTACGCTTCCTAAACTCTACCTTAACTTTTCAAAGAGTAACCACTGACGCACGTAATGGATTCACGTACATAACGGCCTAACCCGGCCCATACTGTATGATTTAAATGCCTTCCTCCCCCTGCCAAACATAATTACTGGTGTCGTATGATGAACCTGCCCCTTTGTTTGTAGTTACGCTGATGGTACGTCCGTTCAGAGTTACGTGGCGTAACATCCGCGCATGCACAATAAATACTAAAGGGTGATTTTACATCAGCGGCTGGCGTAAGATCGATAGCGTGCATAGATCTGGATCTGGTCCAATATTCATTCATTTTATGTATTTGGCAAAGTTAAAATAAAACCTATATCTCTTTCAGGAAAATGCCCGTAATTTGACATTACGCCATGTGAACCCTATGATATGCACAGACCATCTAAAAGAACTGTCATATAACACCCAACTAACTATAATGCTGCGCTATCTGTCCCACTGCTCTGTTTTTCTATCACTTTATTATATTTTTCCAGTTAAATGACAAAAAAAAAGCAATTTGCTATTTACTTTTCATCAAATCTCACCCATAATTAATTCCACACTTCCCACTGCCGACTAAAATTACATTTAGTGTTAAAGTATTACTTGTTAAAACACAAAGTGATTTTTTTTTTATTTAACAGCTTAATATAAAAAGACATTGCGTGATCATAGATTAATGCACACTGATGTGTTATTAAATATAAGATTTAAAGCACTTGCAGGTAAATCAAAGTATAGAAATCGTTCTCTTACCACACATGCTAAAATGAGGAATTGGAGAGAAAAAAAATATGTTTATTTGTCCAGCATTACAAATGTAATCATGAATTATTCCTAGTTTCCAGATTTCATTGCTTCCACCTCTTAAAGTTACATAATAGAGTCTATTTTGCCCTAAATACCACAAAAGCTTAAACTAAACTAAACTAAATGTATTGCCAAACTTATCCTCTTGGCTTCTCTTTTCCTTCCCTCTTGGGAAGTGGAGGGGAGAGAGGGCGTGGCCTGCACCCTGCAAGTCTCTATGACTGAAATGCTAGCCTATAAAATAATAATAAAAACCCAAGAGATATATTGGAGGTATATGGGGGACTTGTAGGTGAATTGTCTCTCGGTGTAAAACACGGGACATATGACCTGACATTGGGACTCTCACTGTTTAGAGTTAGGACCTAGAGCAGAAAAGTCTCCATAGTGGTCAGCGGCTGATAAAATATTGGGAATAAGTGTGTAAAGCTGGTGATTACGGCACCGTGTGTCAGGGAACCATATGTCAGGGCACAGACAAGTCACTTCATATACACTCCAGTGTTAGGATTGGGTGGGTGATGGGGAGACAGCCCATTGACGGTGTGATATTACATTGTGTGCTGAATGCATAACTGTGTCTTTTATGTTACATATAGAATGGAAGGAAGGTTAGTTATCGGCAGTGTTCCGGGACATTGGGCCTGATCCAGATTTACGCTTGGCTGCGTTTTTACGATGCATAAATACGGCCATTTGTACTTACTGTGCATGCTCGGGGCAGAGGTAATGCTCATCTTACGCCCAGAAATTCTAAGCGTATGAGCCTTGCTCGTAACATCTTTATAAATACGGTCGAGGGGGCGTGTCTGCCATACGAAATTCGTAAACGCACCAAGGGCGGGGGGGGGGGCGCACATGAGCGTTTCTTGAGCGTAGGTCTGGATCAGGCCCATTGTCTTTGTATAAATATATGACATAGGTGGATGATCTGTTAGATCTTGTTTAATTCCATTGTTAGATTAAAAAAGTGTTTAATATATTTATTATATTATGAATTTAAAGTTGGGGTGCAAGGGTGTCCTCTGCACACACTAAAGACAATGGACCAGATCCTGACCCCCTCCCCCTTGCCGTTGCGCTTGGAGCTGTGATCCTTAACTCCCATCCGGGCTCATATGGAGTTACGGCAGCAGGACCTTTCCTTAAGGTCTCCACAGCGCCCCCACATAAAATGGAGGATGGTCAGGATAGTGCGTAAGGGCTCTTACTGTGCTCTATACAAACCTCCCCCCACATAGCGGGAGCACTTTCCCTTCCTGCCTCATGGAGTGATGGATTCAGAGGGGATCGGGGATGGTTCTGCGTAACTGGTGCTTGTGACCCTTACTAAGAGGGGGCCTTCTCTCATTCTAGCAATAGTAAAATATTCGCCTTGTAGTAAGTTTGGGTCTGGTATATTATTATTGCTATCATACTGCGATAGGAGGTCTGAACGCAACTTTAGATCTAATAGTGGATCCTCGGCATCAGTGCGACTGCTCCCCTCTTTCTCACAGAGATCCAACACCTTAAAGTTTCTTATACGTCCTCACTTAAAATGGCGACAGAGGATGTTTCGTCCGGCTAATTCCAAAACCCTTACGGCACGCTGTCATAATAAAGCCCCACGACTTGTGTCTTCAGCCGCCCCACTGTCAGAACCCAACAGAAGTGTCAAAAAATTGGACGCTGGATTTGCCCCACTCAGATGTGTGCGATGTGCAACACACGAAAGCGGCTTTTCCGCAGTGCTATATACTGAATCCAGACTAATGTCAGGCTTCATATAATCGGACGTCGGGTACACACTTATCCACTTTGCATCCAATTCGACCTCTGACCGTTCCAGTTGGTCAGACATTGGATAAGAGCGTAGACTCACACAACCACTCGTTACATCCAATCCTGGTCACTTGGTTCGGTTAAAATTATTTTCATAGTTGCTTAAAAATCAAGAAACCCGACCACCAATTACCCGACTTATTCCAAGTGTGTAGGCCCCCGGGACTGCTTTATCCAATTCTTCTCCTGATTCCGATGTCAGCAGCCGCTATGTGTGTGTGAGTTACAGGTAATCTGGCGAAGATTTCAAGAGTGTGTACAGTGACCGGATCATTTCAGCAGATGCCGATTGGAGGCCTACTGTAACATTGGACAGTGTGTACATGGATTGGGTGCTGTATCTGTGTAACATTGGACAGTGTACATGGATTGGGTGCTGTATCTGTGTAACATTGGACAGTGTGTATATGGATTGGGTGCTGTATTTGTGACCTTGGTCTGCTGTAGGATTGTGTAAACAGTCTGGTCGGGGGTTGGATATGCAGAGGATTGGATAAGTGTGTGCCCAGCTTTATACCTGATTGGGAAGAATAACTAGTCTAGTAGGGATTACACTCTGTGCACAGGTGCTGCCGTAACAAAACATTTGTGGATTAATAACTTAATACAGTATTTTTGTTTGTTTTCATCCTGCTCTGGCATCAAGTTGGTTAATCAAAAGTCTAATTGTTTAGCCAGCAGGAGGGAAAACATTTGTTACTTAATAGATCCATTCACTCTCTGAATGTTGCTTGATATAATTTACCGAGTTCAGCTGGAGTTGCATTATCAAAAAAGCCTCAATGTTATCGAACACATTCAGACTCCCCGCCGCTGTCAAAGCCTTTTTAAACTCCAAAGAACACTTTTTTTGTTTTGTTTTTAAACGTAATTGATTTCTTTTCCCAAACTTGTTTTGCTTCCCATGGGTACAGATTGCCGTCTGGGATTTTTAACCTTTAAATCCTATAGAAATGAACACGATTAAGTAAAGTGATAGAAGTGTGTGAAGTGGATCTATGATTGTGGTTCAGATCCTGGATGCCTGCAATATTTTGTAGCAGAACCCGTCATGATATCAAAGATCAACATAGATTGTAGAACGTAATGGCCGCAGGGTGTCACTTTCTAAACGAAGTGACTCCACGATATTGCACTGCATGGAGCCTTCGATAGTAATATGATATTGATCTTAGGAGAACAATCGATCACATAACTTTGTCCTAAAATAAAAGCTTGTGGAGCTCCTGAATGAAAGGGGTAAAAAATAATGTTCCTGACCCCTAGCAGTGAGAGCGCATTCACACAGACCCCGGAGAAAGATGTAAATCAGAATATAAAGAACTAATACCCAATCGCTCTGCCTGAATTACAACAGCGAGACACAGAAGAGGATATATGCGAGCTGCTACTCTCCAAGAGGAATTTACTCATCTTTCTTTGCTTACAATCTTTTTCCTTTGCCACACTGACAATAATGGAAGAATCTAGATATATAATAGTGCAGTGGCCATGTTAGGGCTGATCCAGAGCTTGTGGGTAAGGTGCAAGTGTAAAGCTCAGCAAAGTAATGTGTAGACCTTCATTTTAATTGTTCTGCATGCAGGGAAAATACTTTACTTTTGCAACTCACACACTGCACAGCTTTATGTTTTATCTATAAAATAGAGTTGAGCTAAGAAACTTCACCTCTCAACTCTAATGGTTTCACTATTTTAATTTGTCTCCCCTTACACATCAACATGATATCGCTCAGGTCTTCACTTTATTTCTTACACCTAAAATAAGGAGTAAGCGCAGCCCTGTTATTCTTGTATAATGAGCATAGAAATCTATATAGTTTATGTCTGTTTTAATCCTATAGCATATATCATTAATCCCTATTCTACAAGCAGTGACATGACTGGATCCTGTAATGTGATTTGGTTCCTGAGCCATGGTTATACATGAATTGCCATTGATAAGTCTGTAATACTGATGCATTTGAATTGGTGCAGAGTGGAGGCACGCCTATAATATATATTAAAACAATTGCCGCCTTACCTCTCATCTCATTACCACGCCATAATTCTGCATTAAAGACTTCTCTCGTGCTGCACTTCTTCACTGTAACTCTCTCCCACAGCCTATCGGATTATAACCCATATAATCCAGATCTTTCAGATCTTTAAACCATCACTCAAGAGTCACCTCTTCATGTTTCTTGCTTTGCGTTTGCTTATTGCACACAAATACTGACCAGCGTTATTATTATATTATTATATAATTACACAGATACTGACCAGCGTTACTATTACACTGTTATTTATCTCCTCTCATCTCTAATACTATTATATTATTATTACACAGATACTGACCAGCGTTACTATCACACTGTTATTTATCACCTCATCTCTAATACTATTATTATTATTATATTATTACACAGATACTGACCAGCGCTAATTCCTTCTGCCGTCTGTTTTACCCCTCCCCTAGAACACATCGCTCCCGTGACCGCACGGTCTCTGAAGACTCCAATGTAAACAGGTAAGTTTTTTTGTCCTTAACCCTAATCATCCCCTTCCTGCAAACTAACCCCCCCATAACCCTAACCTTAACCCCCCCTCTCCAAAACCTAACCCTGACCCTCCCCTAATCCTAACCCTCCTCATCCTACAACCTAACCATCCTTGTCCCATAGCCTAACCTTAACCCTCTCATAACCCAACCCATCCTTATCTAAAACGGGCCCTTCATACCGTCCACTGCGACCCATGAGGGAGAGGGGTAGGCCCAGAGTGAGGTGGGGGAGGGACAGGAGAGGGTGGGTGCAGGAGGGCTATGCTTGCAAGAAGAAGGGAGTTTTGAGTGACCACTTAAAGATTTTCTGACTAGGGGAGGGTCCGATGGGTCCAATGAAGAGGGGTAACTTTCCACCTGATTTCCTCTTATTTTCATGCTCTGTATCCGACCCTGTGTAACAGAATCTCACCTCCATGTCAGTAACTCATCTTACATGAACACAGAGTTACTATCGCACAAAGTGTAATCATTAAATTTGAGATTAGGGTATAAATTACACGATTTTACACCAGGATCATTTCCAGAGCATATAATGTTTTCCCTGTGCCTGCCGGGTGCACGAAACCTCCCGGCACAGCTGAGTGATCAAGAAAGAGATCATTTAAGCTTGTTAAACAAATACTTTCACAAGTTAAAAAAATAAATAAAGGCATTGCTAAGGCATGTAATTTATTCTGAGAAGAAGGGTAACACCTGGAATACACAACGCATTGTGTCATGTACCCGGGCTGCTCCATAAAGCAATGTCCAGAGATTACACGCATGGTTATGTTTTATTAAATGGAAGAGATATTACAAACTCCACATTTACTGGGAACAACAGCGCGGCTCGGTTACCTGTATCCGTCTCCCCCCTCCCCCGGCGCCGCTGCTGCCTTATATTACAAGTATATTACAGCTGCCCGAAGAAGAGTTTAGTGTAGAGAAATGATCATTATAGAGAGAAATCATTTATCCGTGTAAAGGCGCGAGCTTCTGCGCTACGTAAAAACCATCGCACTACAGCTCAATGCAGACGGATGCCATTGCTGGCGACCGGCGGACATGCGAATCTTGGAGTCGCAAAGTGTCTTCCTCCGAAAAGTAAGTGTATAACCTAACCCGACCCTTAAACCTTTCCTATCCCTGCCTTTCCCACAGCCTAACCCAAACTTTACTCGTTTTCAGCCCTAACCTTAACACTCTCTGCCTCGCAGCCTAACCCTTACTCTCCATGCCCCACAGCCTAAGCCTAACCTTCCATGCCCTGCAGCCTATCCCTAACCTTCCATGTCCTGCAGCCTATCCCTAACCTTCTCCTTAAGCCCTGACCCTGACCATTAACCTGCCACAGTCGCCGCAGCCTAAGGGGGAAACAGAAATTTGGGATCAGAAATCTTGGGAACAAGAATCTATTTTCAGTGCTTTCTGAACAATAATATTGCCGCCATTCAGCTGCTGCTGTATCATGTTACGGCTGCTCGGACCGGCGACCGCAAAGATATCAAATCACAACTTTACAAGAGGTAATAGCCCCGGGGGCGGAACCAGCGTCTGCGGCACTGCGCATCTGGAGAAGCACACGAAAAGTGAAAGCAAAGGGCTCGAACGTGGAACACATTCTGGCCCATATTCAGAGTACTGGACGCATAACATATACGTCCGGTGTTTAGCGATTTTTACTACTGCGCATGTGTAGTCATTTTTTAACGTAATCTACGTATCTTTTTCTTACGTCTTTCAGACCGCATTTATGCATTCTATGTAAGAAAAAGATACGTAGATTATGTAAAAAATGACTACACATGCGCAGTAATAAAAATCGCTAAACACCGGACGTATATGTTATACATCCAGTACTCTGAATACGGGCCTCAGTCTTCATACACTAGACCACAATAACTATTTTATTTAGTCTGAATAGCGGCGTATTGCCACACATTTAGCTCAGGAATTTTTGCTAAATTTTTAGGGGTTTATTTTATTGTAAAGCTAAAATATAAATAATCTTTGGCATTCCGACTCCCGGCCTCTCTGTATATACACATCCGTCTGCATGTTTGAAATGAGCGCACATTTTCAGTACAACTTATCCAGCGTTTCTACACTCGGACCTTTACATAGATCACCAGCGGATCTGAACACCTGTCGCGCAAAACCTCTGGAACACTCTCCACAGGTGCAAGGGCCTGATCCAGACTTAATAATGACACGCGCCGTAGGCGTAAATCTGTCTGTGGGAACCACTGTGCGGACGCGTGGCAGATGTTACTCACCGTTATTCTGATCGTACGTAACTTGTATGTAACTCCGTACGATAGGGCGTTACACCCCTGCACAAGCCACGTATAGGCGCTGTGGACGAAGGGAGGCGTTTAAATTGTACAGTGTGGGCGGGGTCAGGCACTTACATACGACAAGGCGATCCGTGCGACCAGAGATACGCAAGGAAAAGTTAAAGCAGGTTCTGAACACGTAAATCAGCTGAGTTACACGCGTGAGACGGGAGGCATTATACTTAGTAGCACGTATCTTAGCTACACGCGTGTGTAAAATTATCTCAAGTCTGGATCAGGCCCCCAAAAAATGAGGGGTGCAATTCATTTTAATGCTTTTGATGCTTTGCTTTTACACATCATAACTTTATAATTATTCAGTAAATTAGAGTTGAGTTAAGAAACTTCACCGCTCAACTCTAATTGTGTTTTCACAGTTCCAATTTTCCTCTCCCTGCATGAATCTTCCTGGATATGTATCACCGACTGATAGATAATATTCACGGACAGACTCAAAAATGACACCTAGAATATGATCAGTTCTTATGCTTTGAGTCTTCAATCATTTAGGGCCTGATTCAGAGATGCGATTTCCACGGCACTTAGGTGCGTATATTTAAGATCCTAGAAAATTCGCAAAACTGCGCATGCGTAGTAATAGTGCAACGCCGTTTACGTAGCGGTTAGGAGCGTAAATTCGCTAAGAGCGTAAGTATGAATCGCACGCAAGCACTTAAGATCTTAAGCGCAGCGAATCTTTAAGATCTTAAGGATTTGCATGGAAATGGGCGGGGGGAGGCAGGGAAATGAGGGAAAGTGGGCGCGGGCTGACACTTAGGATCTTAAATGAACGCTACCACGTCACTTAAGATCCCAAATGACAGCGTAGAGTTAGGGCAAGTCAATGGTGGTCTAAGTTTAAGATCCGCCGCTGTTTGCAAGGGGAGTGTCTGTTTTTGCAGTGGGCTGGAACCTGCTAAGATCTTAGCAAAGGTGCGTATATATGCGATCTTTTCACAATCGCATCTCTGAATCAGCCCCTTAATGTTAAATCTTACACAATGGAGTCATTCTAGATCATTATAATATTATTTTATTGTCAGGACAGGAGCCCTAAACGAGTATCTATATTTTTCTGTGTATTACTTGGTTTTACTTAAAAATAAAGATCATTTATGCACACGGGTGAACTTCTATCATAGCACAGATAAAATAAAATATTACAGTGTGTGAGCATTATTAACACTTTCAGAAGCGTTCTGCATTTTATGGAGTGTGAGGGGTTACAGATGCCTCAGAAAAGCTCATTAGCAATCAAAGAAAACCATATTAAGAGCAGGAAGGAACTAACTGCTAAATTGATGGGTTCGCCATTAATCAGATTGACAAGCAAATCATTCATTTGCAATTCGTAGGCAACATCTGCCTTTTACAAAACACTGTATTGATTAAACCAGGGAGCTGGATGCATTTGGATTTTCTTAGGGAGGCACTGAGTGAAAACCTTGCTTTATGGGCTTAGAGCTGATGGTAGAGGGTTTGGGGTGAAAATATTATTATCGCCACTCGTCCGGGAGCTTAGATCTGTGACAGATCCGGGATATGAATCATTACAAGAAGCCAGTAGCCAGAGTTTTTGTGCATGTGATACGGCGATGGCGATTTGGATTTGCGGCGTATATTCAGGAGGTGGTTCAGAGCTGCGCTTACTTATTTTTTAGGTGTAAGCGCAGCGAGATTTTGCAGAGTGGAGGAACAGAATGGAAGCAAACCCAGTAAGACGGATGCAAAGTTACCCGTCCGCCTGTGTCTGCCTAGGTGTGCTCTGTGATAGTGGATCAGGGGGGTATCAGGGCTGGAAGAGAGGTGGTACACGGGGGTAGGTCATACCGTCACTTCTCCCACTGATTTCATGGAAAAGCTGTAAGATAAGGTATCCCTGTCATGCTCTAAAGTGCCATAAGGTTCCTAAAAATGGGGGCAGGGGTTAGAGGCAGGCTGGGCGAGCTAGGTGCACGACTCTCTGCAGCTTACTCACTCACAGTGTGCATCGAGGCCTTTATATCACCGCTTCTACGTTTCCTCTTCAGCCGTTGTGGGAGGTTTAGTGCCGCTGAGAGCACAATAGCGGCC
>WWET01008681.1:2055-16658 GCA_011038615.1 Limnodynastes dumerilii
ATACGTACGTGTGCGGATGACATCGGTTACATGGGCAAAAGTTAAGGTAGGGTTTGGAAAGCGGATCTTGGACAAAATACGTACATTCAAGGGGTGTGCCTAGAAAGTACACGAGCGAGTAAACGTATTGCAAGCGCAGTTCTGGATCTACCCCATTATTGTTAATTTATTCAGCAGTCACTTAACTTACCAACATGTTTTTTGGAGTACTGGAGAAAACCCACACAGACACAGGGAGAATATACAGACTACAGACTTAGTCCGGGAATCAAACTCATGATCTCAGTGCTGTGAGGCACAAGTCCTACTCACTGAGCCACCGTGCTGCCCAAACATGGATCCCCAAGCAATGGTTGCAGAAGGGACAGCTCAGGTCTTAAATGTGCACAAATAGTGGATGATGCAATCTATGGACGTGACTCGGAGGTAATGTACGCTTAGAGGCATGTATTCTCACTGCAAATGATCAGAAACAATGGGCCTGATACATCCCTCATGAAACGCTCATGTGCGTAGCGTATTTATGCCAGCGTGCCTACGATGCACTCTCCTTGGTCGTACCTAGTTTTGCCATCTTACACCCAGCAAACCCTACCCTAACTTTTCTGAGCGTAAACGCGGGCGTCCATAAGCTCCTTGTTTAGTTACGACGCTTAGCACGCCCATACTGTACGATTTAAATGCCTCACCCCGCCCTCGGTGCGTATTTACAGATTTCATATGTCAGACACGCCCCCTCGACCGTATTTCCGAAGGTCTTACTATCAAGGCCCATACGCTCTGAATTTTGTAGCGTAACATCTGCCCCACACATGCGCAGTAAGTACAAATGGCCGTTTTTATGCTTACGACCAACGTAAAAACGCACCCGAGCGTAGGTCTGGATCAGGCCCAATGTGCGCAATTGTGAGCAACCAGGATCAGAATGGCGCAGCGACCGCTTGCATTCTGAGGGGCGTTTCCTGGGAAGGAAGAGGTGTGACATGTGCGTCATCTCTCTATAATTTGCTTCTGAAGGTCTGTAGAACCTCGTCCCCTATGTGACATCACACACCGTGCAAGGGGGCAAGGAGAAGTAGCCCGTGTCCCGGGCCCTAAATTTTCTGGTGGCGCTCCTGGCCACAGGTCATGTCTAAGGGCAGGGGACTATTTTAAATGCAATACACAGATTATGGCATCTCTGCTGGAACGTGGCATAGTTATAAATAAATAATGACTGCAGTTATTATAAAAGAGGTAACATTTAAAATTTTTGGGTGTGGGGTTCCGGCCCGAATGGCCGATTTTCGAATCGGCCGTTTCCTCCCCAGCCTGTTGCGGTCTTGGTGAGGCATAGCAATCGATCCACGGAGCACCGAAAGCTCCGTGGTTCGAAAAGTGATGAAAAATAGTCCCCTACTCCTTTCCCTCATTCTAACCCTAACCCTCGCCTCTCACTAACTTAACCCTGACCCTCCCTCCCCTACAGCCTGACCCTAACCCTCCCTCCCCTACAGCCTGACCCTACACCTCACTACCCTGCACAGAGCGCTTCCTCNGAAAAAGCGTTTGCAGGAAGAAAATGTACAGAACAAACATGAAGACTACTTTATTATTGATAAACAGAAGTTATAACAGTTGACGAGTTCAAATAAAGCTATTATCACTTCACCCCCATTTTCACTTCATTCATCTTTGTGCAGAAGTCCATGGGGGTGGGCAAAACACAGTCTTTGCCCCCCCCCCAACAAATATCATGGGGGGGCGACTGCCCCCTTGGTTCCTACACCCCTGCCCCTGATGCCGCCACCGCCACTGTAATCACAGGAGGAGGTGACCATGACAACCAGGTCCCTCCTCCAGGCTTCTGCCAGCGATTGTGACTGACTGTCACTGTGGACCGTATTCAGACTTCCGTTTTCAAACGCGACCGCAAATATACGCACGCACGTAGCAAGGAACACCCACCAAAACCCCGGTCACTCCGCTTGCTAATCCGTGCTCACGTAGACTTACACCACCATAGACCACCCCTATGTTTCCGTGTGCCGTCCCGTGCGTCTGTGTCCTCCGTACGTGCATATCATGATAATCACACCCACTTTCCTTCATTTAAATGCATCGCTCCGCCCATTTTCACGTAAAATCTCCCGCGCGTATATTTGCGTTGCATATCCAGACGTATGTGCACACGTGTCTATCATACGTCCGTCCGTAAGGCACTTCCGTGCGAATAGTCTACGTCAACTACGTACAAAAAGTTACTACGCATGCGCAGTTGAAACATATCTAAAAATACGCACAGGAGACGCCGTGAAAACGGAAGTCTGAATACGGTCCATCATAGTCAACATTTCCAGAATACATTACAATTACTAAATATTTCAGGCAAAATAACATTTCTAATAATCTGTTTTGTTCCATATCCAGCTATTTATAATAGTACATATATCCACTTTCTATTGCAATATTAAATGGTGCATTATTTTGTTCTGTTTTGTTCTGTTTTGTTTTGTTTTTATTTACCTATTTCCATATTCATTAAACATAAAGAAAGAAAATAAAACTAAACTTTATCTGTTATTCACAACTAGAAGAATGGTGTGACAGTCTGGATAATAGATTACATCGTTATCATAATAAATAAGTCATAACTACTTTAGGATAAAGGAAAGTGCTTAAAGCACTTAATAATCAAATATTCATTCCATATGTTTGAAAGCAGCTTTTAAAAGAAATAAACGTTATTTTAAATATTACTGTTGAAGTTTACTGTCTATGGACCGGATCGAGATCCCCGAATGTGCACACGAAAGAGGGGAGCATGCCTATGTTTGGTAGGGATTAGGCATTCGGACGTGAAGAGCCGACCCCTTTATCGGAACTCATAGGCGTATCTCTAATGGGTGCAGAGTGTGCAGTGCACACGGGCCCCTTAGAACAGGGGGCCCTGTGGCATGCAGCCGCCACCCTGGGTTGGCAGGGGAAGTGGGGTCATTCAGCATCTATTTCTTCCCTCTAAGATATTCCGGAGGGAAGTAATAGATACCAAATTAGTCCCCCTTCCCCTGCGGTGGTACAGTCCCAATTCGTGGGGTGAAAGGGGGCAGAGGGGAGGGGCTTACAGAGTCGTTAAACTTTTAAGTCTGAATCAGGCCAATTGCAATTAACGCTTATTTATATAGCTTCACAGAGAACAGAGTTTAACGACTCTGTAAGCCACTCCCCTTTTCTGCCTGCGAATCGGGACAGTCCTGTCTTGGGTAAGGGAAGGGGGGGCCCATGTGCAAATCCCCCTCACTTCTTAAAACGCCCCTGTCGGAACTTCTAACGTACGGGAACTAAAAACCATACACACGGCCAGTGCTAGGTCTGTGGGCGCCCTAGGTAACCTTCGTCTTCCCCCAACAGTGGATCTCCCCAGTTCTAATGCTGCGATGCCCCCTCCCCAGGCCTACCGCCCTAGGTAATCGCCAGAGATTTTCTAGTGGTAGCTCCAGTCCTGTCCGTACGTTAGAAGAAATATATGCGTAACGTCTGGCCCACACATGCGCCGATGCAACCTATCCAGGGACTTATGTCTTACTTAATCCAGCCCTATTATCTTAAATCTATGGATCCCTTTTTGACATCAACAGTGGAAGTGGTCCATTACACTTTTATACCTGCAGTGAAATGTAAGAAAGTTTGGACCAAATCCAGAGTTAAATTCATTACCGTACATTACCCTTCACAAGGGAGACAAACGCACAAAATTTGGGATCCTAAATTCCATACGTGCGAGGGGAGTGTAACCCCCCTGCTCTTCCTTCACACGCACAGACCTTCTGTATGCTAAACCCTACCTTAAAGTGTTCACATGCAGAAGGCCATGTACGGAATGGAGGATCATATGTAAGGGCTTTTGAATGCCTCATTCCTATCTCCACCCGCACCATGCATATTAAACTAATGATATCCTAAATTTAAACAAACAAACCAACAAACAGAATCTGACGACAGATAAGAGCCGCTTGGCCCATCTAGTCTGCCCTTTTCCATCCACCCCCAGGCCTGTGAAATAACCCTTCTTCTGAACCCACCACCATCTAGTTATCATACAGAGAACACTTGTCACTCTCTCCCCCATGGAACCACAGTCCTACCACACACACACATGCACACACACTAGGGTTAATTTTGGTAGGAACCAATAAACCTACTTGCATGATTTTTGGCAAACCTCTCTTTAAACTCCTTCCGTCACCTTTATGGCCATCTCCTCATCCACTGCTCCCTAGCTCTCTTCCCTTATCTCCATGAACACCCCTTCCCACCCTCTCTAATCTGCTAACCACCGCTGTCTGACCTCCCTACTGATTACAACATCTCACGCCCATGTCCAGGACTCTCCCACACATTGCAAGTCTTCAAGCGCTCACTCAAAACGCACCTCTTATTTAGGCTAGCCTTCCCCCACCTCCACTTAACATCCTCAGAAGATATCCCTTCTTCTCCATTCTTCCCCCTCTCCTCCGCTCACACCAGCACTACACTTCCTTCCCCCTCCTTATGTCATCTGTAAGTTCCTCCCACCCACTTAGTATGTTAGCTTACATGAGCAGGGCCATCCTAGTATTGTTCTCTCCTTAACCACTCCCCCTCACATCGATCCCTCTTGATTCCCTCTGTTACCCTTTTACCCCATCCCCACCTGGTGGCTCCGTCTAAACCTCTCACTGCGCTCCATCCCCTCCTCCCTGATCTGCCAAGCTTCACACCTCACATTGGGCCAGATCCAGAACAATGCCTGTGAGCGAATTTACGCCTGGTGGAGACGTAAAATCGCCGTTTGGTAAGTACTACACATGCGCACCATAGAAAATACGCTCAGTAACGTAGCGTAATTGTGAACGTATGGGCCATTCACGTATATGTGTCATGTAAATATTTACGTGTAGGCGTGCCAATTTTACGTGAGTCTAAAATACGTCTGAAGTACGCTATGTAGGCAGGGGTTTGTACTTAAAGTGCACAGTATGGGCGTGCTTAGCTGCGTAAATACGTGTTCCCCATACGTACATGTGCGGATCACTGCGGTTACGTTGGCAAAAGTTAAGGTAGGGTTTGAAAAGCGTATCTTGACAAAATACGTACGTTCAAGGGGTGTGCCAAGGGGAGTGTAGCGAATTTACGCGCACGAAAATACGCTACGCGAATAAACATACGGCAAACGTAGTTCCCTCCCCCTGATTAGCAAAGCTTGACACTTCTCATTTTGCCTTGCTGTCTGGGCTTGCTTCCCTTTATTGTATTTTTGTGATATTTTTATATTTATATTGTATTTTATTATGTACTATGTTGTCCATCCCTGCCCTGTATGTCTGTACTGTGTTTTGTTGTTGTATTTTGTACGGTGTTGCAGACACCTTGTAATAAATGATAATAATAATAACCCACATTGACAGAGAACATGTAAAATCCACTCCTTGTCCGGGAATCGAACTTATGACATCAGCACCGTTCTGCTAAAGGTTTTCATAGCTTTTATAAAATGGGACAACTTAATGGGCCACATGTAAAGCCTAAACAATTCTTTGAACGTGTTTCATATATGAAACGTTAGCGGGGACACAGGGGCGGGAAAAATGTGGACAGAGCCGTGTCTGTTGTATCATTGCCTAATGTGTTACTGTCACCATAGCGACCGGGGCCACTTGGATTTTATAAAATGTCTGCGAAACAAAATACGGGCTAATAAATCTAAATAGGAATAAATGTAAATTCCCTCTATCTAGACACACGTGGCATTGTGAGGATAGTAAATGAGGAATAAAAATGCACAATTCTTTTTCTTGTATTTTTTTATTTAAATGATTAGTGGAAAAGCAAGACATTATTAGCATTGATTGCTGGGTTAAAAGCAAAGCCGTGAATTCGGCGGAGTCACAGCTTTGAACTTTGCCACGTCTATCATTAGTCTCAAATTGTGCCGCATTATTCCCCAGACATTCAAATTAAATCATTTGTACATCTAATAGGACAGTAACCTTAAGATGAATTTGTGTAACGTACAAAACATTCTGGGAAATTGTTATTGCAAAATGCATTAATGGGAAATTAAATGGCCAAGTGACCTTAAAAAACAAAAAAAAAAAAGTAAAAAAAAAAATTATAATTTCATTTATGAAATATGAACATGTTCAATGGTATCCTAACTTTTTAGCTGTGAATCTGTTTAAAGCTAAAATAGTATTTCCAAACAGAGAAGACTATAAAAAAAAAAGAACAAAAACCCCACACAAACAAAGAGCTATCCAAACGTAATGACTGCTCTGAATCACAATACACGTGTGGTAACAATACACATGTAACAGTCAAGGACTGCAGGACAATGCAGATATGTTCTCTTACCCAGCTATCTAGACAAAAGTTCACTGTTACTTGTATTAGAACTGTTTGTTATGTTTTCCATGCAAGTATTTTGTATTAATAGACAATGCAAATGTGCAAACAATATTGTCACAAGTAACATTTGTTTTTAAATAAAATGAAGATCCAGATTCACAGTTACATTGGACCTGATTCACACTTAAGAATCTTCTTAAAATAAGAACATAAAGTCACTTCTGGGCTATACCATGTTGATTGCAGGGGAGTCATATTTTATAGTTTTCGTCTTATGTATGTAGGTTTAAGAATTGAGCTACTACGCACGCATAGTAACTTATTTACGCTATCCACGTACCATTTCTGTACTTAGCTTGTGTAAGCGCGGTCTTTAGACTACGTGTGCGTAGTACCATTTACGTAGATTGACTAAGTGTGTTTTGCAAATCATTCCCCCTCATGGGCAGCATGGTGACTCAGTGAGTAGCACTTGTGTCTCACAGCGCCAAGGTCATGAGTTTGATTCCCGGACTAGGTCTTAGGTCTGTGTGGATTTTGTATGTTCTTCCCGTACCTGTATGGGTTTCCCCCAGGTACTCCGGTTTCCTCCCACACTCTAACAACATTCTGGTTAATTGGCTGCTGAACAGATTAACCCTAATGTATGTGTGTTTGTATGTCTGTGTTAGGGCCAGATTTAATAAGCTGCAGGTTTGGAAAAGTGGAGATGTTGCCCATAGTAACCAATCAGATTGTAGCTGACATTTTTTAGTATGTACAAACACAGAATGGAAGTTGCTCAATCAATTTATAGGTAAATTTTCTAGTATGTAACAGGAAAGGGAGAGCTAGAATCTGATTGGTTGCTATAGGCAACATCTCCACTTTTCCATGCAAGTATTCTGCGGGTATGTTGCTATAGGCAACATACCCGCAGCTTAGTAGTTACGCTATTGGGTATACATCCCATCTCCTTATCTTTCACTATCAAGTTCGCTTTCAAAACCTATTTATTCAGTAATGCTTACACTTCAAAGAAACCTACTCATTTCACCTCCATGGAGATACTTTTCTGTGTCAGCACTATTTGCCTTCCTTTTTGTTACAGACACCCAGAGCAAGAGACGTGTGAAAAGAGACCAGAGTGAGCTGGAGAGAAAGTTTATTACAGACAATGGGCCTGATCCAGATGCTTAGCATGTACAATTGAAATGCCTCACCCAGTGGCAAACACAGGATTTTGAAAGGGGGGTTTCCAATGTGTGTAATACATGTGGGGTATATTATCATTATATATATATATATATAGCCAGCTATGGTGGCAAACTGCTGCTTCACTGGCAAAAGGCAAACTTATAAACTGATTGATGCGCAACAGAAATGCCCTTAGGACAGTACGGCTGAAGGAGAAACTGGGACATTTTCTGCTGTGCAGCCCAGACCCTCTGGAAGGTTCCAGAAGCATAAAAAATATAATCTGTTTAAATGATCATTTATTAATCAAAAATAGTGTGTTATAAATTGTTATTGCCATCCGGTCAATTTAAATATGCTATTGGTCAGGAATACCCTTCCCTTAAATATAAATAATACTTGTTGCAGCTCTAAAATACTACAATGAATGAACTCTAACTGAAAACACAAAAAAAACATTGAAGGAGAACATTGTAATCCAAATATGTTTAAAAAATAATAATTTAAAAACACACAACTCTGAATCATCCACATGAGTCAACTCTAAATGGCTACACAAACAGAAAAAAACAAAAAAAATAAAAACATTGTAGTAATAACATAAATATTACCTCACACAGTGTAGTGTTGGGCAACAGTTCTGCAGTCAACTATGGAGAAATGTTTAATAATTAATATTCACAAAGAATAAAACATAAGGACAGTGACAATGTATTCAGCTAAACTTGACGCAGTTTAAATTGTAAACACCATAAAATTTACATTAATTAGGTATTTACTTAAGAAAATAATAACACGGAAGTGTCCCCATAACAATAAACGAAAGAAGGCATACTACTAAAAGAATAAGGGCGGGTCATAGACACATAAAGAAAAAGGCAGGCCTCAAGGTAGGCACAACTCTAAAGAAAATAAGATGGGTGGAATCACAGACACACAGGAAAAGAGAAAAAGGCCCAAGGCAAGCACAGCAAGAAACCAATTAGAAGAGCAAGTCTCAAGTGCAAACTCAAAATATAAAAAAAAACAAGAAAGTAGAAGAAAAAGAAAGAAGAAGAGTGACCAGCCCTATAGCTAAAGGAAAGTTCACCCAGCTGCACCTCAGGTGTAGTAAGATTGGGTGTTAATTTAATGAAACAAACAAAAAATAAATACAAAAAATAAGAATAAACAAAAACAAATCTTTTCTTTTCTCTAGGGTTTTGGTGATGACCATAGAAACTGACAATTGGAAACTGAGGAGCAGAGTATTTTGTATAGGGTTGCCAACTTTTTAAAGGGAAGCCATAGATTTATGCAAGGCTTAATGACGCAATTTATGCAAATTGCATTATTAAGCCCTGCCCTTTGTCAATCTATCCTATCACACCTATGTTACCTGTTGTCAATCTATCCTGTAATCTCTAGTGTTCCATGGGATAAGTGGGGTTTGATGACATCATCAAGTCACGCCCATCCCTAGTAACTATATGGATTACAATAGATATTGATAGCTGGTGGGGCTTGTGAGAGCTTTGCCAGCTCTCCCGGGATACCGGGAGAACTGCCCAAATTTGAGGAGTCTCCCTAATAGTCCTGAATTTTAAAGGTAAGGAGGCCATACTGTAATCTTATAGAAAGCTAAGTTCTCTTACTTTACACACTTACAAAGTGTTATTTTTCCAAGATTTCTCAGTCCAGATATTGCAGAAACGCAGGAAATTTACTCCTTTATGCAAATTTCTTCTTGAAAATCACGTGAGGTTTGTGTTATTGTTTTCTGCAAAATTGCGCTTCACCTTTGAGGGTCAAACCCATATATTTGATGATGCTGTAAAAGCGAGTGATTTTATACATGATCTTTACATACATGATGATCATTATATAAGGTCACAACCAACTCCTTCATAGCAGGAAAAAAGAACTATACTTAAAGTTCTAAAATTATTATTGGGTTTTTCGTCAGAGTAAATTTGGGCTTACTCTACTTTTTGACCATGTTTAATAGCTGTTTATTATTAGATATTTTGATAATGTCTGACCTGCGTGTTGCAGACAGACTTTTTCTTTTTCTGGAGAAAATATAGAAAATTGGAGTTTCGCTGGTGTGATGCACTTTTTCACCCCTCCAGGTAACAAACCTAAAAATTGTTTCTTGGAACGTGGGTGGCCTTAATAGTCCTGTTAAATGCAAAAGAGTTTTGACTCACTTAAGAGCCCTAAACGGGGTATAGTCCTATTCCAGGAAACCCACTGGTGATTATCACATGTCACTGGATAACTGAATGTATTAGTGTCTCATATTTATCTAAAGAGAGAGGGGTAGCTTTTCTTTTTATAAAACTGCACAATACTCAATAATAGATAAAATAATTGCCCCTCAATGTAGATTTATCTAGTAAGACTTGAAAGTAGGCACAGACAAACTTACTGTTATAAATATATGTGCGCCAAACCTACCTGATCGAGAATTCTATACATGTAATATGTTATTGCAGAGGGGCACATCTAGCTTACCTGTTGTTGAAGACTTCATTAGAGTCCATTGACCAGAGATGGATAGATCTAATGGACAACCTGCCAGAAGCCTGTCTGTTGACAATGCTATTTCATCACTGTCTGTTATACATAACCTGATAGACACCTGGAGATTGCAGAACCCAATCTTATCCTACATTGTAAATAAAGACACGTGACACGCTCTCCTTTCCTTTGCCAATTGCAGGGACCTGACGGACTAGATTTCATCCTCTTCTTTTTATAGATAATAAATGTTCTCTAGCTGTTGTTTTTAATTTTACCTTTTTTTCAAGCGGCTTTCACAGTCATTTTGGCTTTTTTCTTTAATATGATTCACGATATTTAGAACGCACTGCATATATGAGGAGGCGTTTTCTTAAGGGGGAGTTTTATAGGAATAAGCCACTGATTGGTGCCGCTTCATATATAAACCCTTTCCTTCACAATTGTGTGTATGTGATCCTTGATAAAGCGTCAGCGAAACGCGCGTAGGTTAACGGGGGTTCGAGGTGCACCTCGGTCCTCCATCTACAGTCTTCTCACCGCAAGTATTTCTCTCCTCTTGGCTCCTTCCTTTATTCAGCGGTATTTGGGCAGCAGCAAAGGAAGGGTGAGATAACCCCACTAGGGGAGAAGTCCCGCCGTGAGGCGGCAGGCACTATATGGGGAGAGATCTTATTACTAATACTAGCTTAGGCAGTTTTTCAAATCTAAAAGGATTTTTCAAATTAATATTATATGACTATGGGAGTTATAAAAATGTTGGTGATCTCCCATCTGCCTTGCTATTACTAACAAATATCGATTACTTGTGGTGACTAGTACTTATATTTTATATTTTGCTTCTATATGAATTTTTATTGTATCATTAAAAGTTATGTTTTAGTTTACATTGTTTCACAGCACAAATTTCTACTGGTTGATAGAGGAAACAGTTTTGAGAAATGTATTAATATTTTTTCCATCTATTTGGTGTTTGTGTAGTGTATGTTGGTATGGTGCTACATTCATTGGAACTTTATGTTTTAAAAATATAAAAAGAATATCTGCCTCAACTTTAGTTGCTGCCTTTGGTGCTACTGGGCGGCGTAGATTAGGGCTTATATTGAGAAAGTCTGAAGCGGAGACACAAAGATGTCTTGAGATATGAATCTCTGTAGTAACAGCAATAAGGATATGATGATCTTTGATAAATATAGAGTCAGTGATGCTGAAGTTAGGATGTGGCACACTTCTGGACTGTTAAATGTCAGCAGATGTCATGGAAGTTTTGCATCAACCAGGAGGTTAAAGAGAGAATCGTCCGTCTGTAGCGAGGTGATTGTCTGCAGATGTAATAGGTTATGATAGCAGGGCCTCTGATTGGCATGCAAGTATCAGTCTAATAGAGGTGTATGATTTATATAGGGTCTTCTTCCACAACCAAAGTGCCTTGTATTGCCTGGGAGGTTACATGCCACGTGGAAGGTGAAATTGGTGTCCGTTATAGTGGCCTATGAGGGTCAAACCCATATATTTGATGATGCTGTAAAAGCGAGTGATTTTATACATGATCTTTACATACATGATGATCATTATATTAGGTCACAACCAACTCCTTTATAGCAGGAAAAATTTTGTCCTAATAGAACTATACTTAAAGTTCTAAAATGATTATTGGGTTTTTGGTTAGAGTAAATTTGGGCTTACTCTACTTTTTGACCATGTTTAATAGCTGTTTATTATTAGATATTTTGATAATGTCTGACCTGCGTGTTGCAGACAGACTTTTTCTTTGTCTGGAGAAAATATAGAAAATTGGAGTTTCGCTGGTGTGATGCACTTTTTCACCCCTCAAGGTAACAAATGTCTACACACATACCAATCCACATGGCAGTAGGACCCTAAAAATTGTTTCTTGGAACGTGGGTGGCCTTAATAGTCCTGTTAAATGCAAAAGAGTTTTGACTCACTTAAGAGCCCTAAACGGGGTATAGTCCTATTCCAGGAAACCCACTGGTGATTATCACATGTCACTGGATAACTGAATGTATTAGTGTCTCATATTTATCTAAAGAGAGAGGGGTAGCATTTCTTTTTATAAAACTGCACAATACTCAATCATAGATAAAATAATTGACCCTCAATGTAGATTTATTTTGTTAGACTTGAAAGTAGGCACAGACAAACTTACTGTTATAAATATATGTGCGCCAAACCTACCTGATCGAGAATTCTATACATGTAATATGTTATTGCAGAGGGGCACATCTAGCTTACCTGTTGTTGAAGACTTCATTAGAGTCCATTGACCAGAGATGGATAGATCTAATGGACAACCTGCCAGAAGCCTGTCTGTTGACAATGCTATTTCATCACTGTCTGTTATACATAACCTGATAGACACCTGGAGATTGCAGAACCCAATCTTATACATATCATTTACGAATACATAATACATTCTCCAGAAAAAACTATATAATATTGTCCCATCAGCTTTGCAGTAAGATTCAAAAAGTGTCTATAGAAGATATCATTATTTTGTATCATCCCCTGATATCCATCACCATTTCCTCTTCTATGCTCATCTCCCATTGAGATTCCCCTCAAATTTATGTAACTCGGAGGAATTACGACAATATTTAATTTACAATTGGGTGAACTACACGGATGATAAAATTGAGCACTGGGAGGAGCTCATCTTTTTCTGGAGTGCGGCTAAAACAGTCATGAGGGGCCACATAGTATCTTTTCTTGCTAAAAGAAATGGAAGGAATATGTGACAAAATATAACAGATTACTAAATACAATGCAGTCTGCTATGCGAGATTGCAAACTAGAGAACTTATTGTCAATATATTCTACAGCAAAAGCAAAATCTACGCTTGAATACTCTAAAAGATACATTTTATTGCTGGGTCAAAAATCTGGGAATGCATTGGCAAATCTAACAGAGCCTTTTCGTAAAAAACATTGCATTCTGGAACTCAGAATTTGAAAGGTTCTATGCAGACTTGTATACAGCCACACCAGATGACCGAAACCTTCATTTTAATTTATTAGATGAACCTAAGCTGTCCCAAATTATCTCACGACCAGCAAAATTTTATAAATGTCCTAATTACGGAAGAAGAGGTTGAATCAGTCATAACTACCATCCAAAAAAACAAATCCCCAGACCCCAATGGATTGACAGCTGAATTCTGCCAAATTTTACAGCCCAATATCACACCCTTTCTGACAACCCTGTTCTAACATTTGCATACTGACTGCCCTAGCTACCCATTTTTTAATGAAGCTACCCATTTTTTTACCTAAACCCAACAAAGACCCCCCTTCTGATGTCTTCCTATCATCCAATTACTCTCTTATATCAAGATTTTAAAATCCTTGCAAAAATCATAGCATCCCGCATTCAAGCAATACTACACAGACTCCTAAAATCAGGCTTAGACACAGGCATACTTACTAAGAAGGAATACGATTACCTCAATATCACATATCCTAAAATTCCCGTATTCTACTTCCTCCCAAAAATACACAAGGACAGAACACACCTGCCCGGACGACCAATCATCTCAGGCATTGATTCACTAACCACCAATTTATTCCATATACATAGACTCTTTCCTACAACAATACGTCACTATACAACCCTCACATCTTAAAGACACCACTCAAATCCTACAAATCCTCCAAGACATCAACTGGAGGAAGACATGTGGCTAGTAACCAGTGATGTCACATCATTATACACCATCATAGATCACACCCAGGGAATACAGAGCATCAGACACTACCTCCAGAACGACCCGCAAATGGACCACAGACAAGCAGACCTTATTATACATAGCATCCAATTTATTCTCGAGCACAACTATTTCTGGTACGGCGAGGAGTTCTTCCTGCAGCGCCAGGGGACAGCGATGGGGACCCTTTTAGGCCCCTCCCCCGATATAATTTTCACCAAAGCTCCCAATCTTCAACAACACCTGATCAAAAACCATATAAAAAAGACACCTACTCCCACGTGGTTAGCATCCAAAGGGTTCTACCACTGCGGGACCTGCATAGGCTGCAGAAACAACAAAACCAACAGTACCAAACCCACCACCACCTTCACCTCACAAGTCACAAACAAAACCCATAATATCAAAACCAATATAACCTGCAACTCCAAATATGTGACATACCTCCTAACCTGCCCCTGCAACCTGCAATACATTGGCAGAACCACCCGCAGCCTCAAGGTCAGGTTAGGAGAACACATATGCAACATTCGGAAAGGCGACACAGCGCACAGTGTCTCCGATCACTTTTTACATCATCACAACCAAGACCCCAAGGGCCTTCAATTTGTAGGCATAGAAAAAACTCCAAAAAATTGGAGAGGGGGGAAAAGACTGCAACAGATAAACAAAACAGAACTCAAGTGGATATTCCAACTACAGACTACACAACCCAAAGGTCTGAACATAGATACAGACCTCATGCCAGTACTTACCTGATATCCTAACCATCTCCAATATCCACATACCACCAGAGACTCCTTACCCCAACTAACACAACGAAAAACACCCCCA
>WWET01008681.1:16808-35151 GCA_011038615.1 Limnodynastes dumerilii
TAATATCACCCCCATCATCCAATACTCCACTCTCCCCCATCCCCAACCCCAATCCATCCTCTACAACTCCGGCTCAACTCAATCTATTAATCATATAACCACTTATCCAGTATATACTGAACTTTACCTTAACTACACCAACTCCATGCCAAAAAAACATATAATTCCCTAATGCACATATACTCATGTACATACCTAGGGTCATAACGATTCAGACTCCAAATAACCTATGCACCCTTTACCCCCAACCCGCCATCTAGTGTCCAAAGCAGGCACTTTCCACTACGTGTCTGAACCCCTATTCCCCTCAATCTTGCATATCGCCATCCAGTGCCCAGATCAGCACATCACCAAGCTCCTCATACAATCCCCTAATGGACATTTACTCATGTGCATCCTTAGGTTCATAACTATTCAGACCCCATATAACCAATGTGCCCTTAAACCTGCCACCTAGTGTCCAAAACAGGCACTCAATACCACATGTTTGAATCCCTATTCCCTTTAGTCTCCCATATCGCCATCTAGTGCCCAGAGTAGCATATCACCACGCTCCCCAACCATCAATCAATCTTAACCCCTCCCTTGCCCCCCCTCTATATATATATATCCCACGGCACTACACACCCACCTACCCCTGATGAAGTCAATTTCATTTGATGAAACACGTTGGTACATTAAAGCACACAGTGTTTAATTATTTTATTCAATAAAACGTTTGCAACACCAAGCATCAGGTTTCCAGCATCCTCCTTTGCATTGCTGCCTTTCATCTCGGCCTGAGTTCCTGCGAGAACCACGAGGACGCCACCGCGCCTTCCAGGTTTCTCCGGTACTCAACACCTGCTGACGTCATCGAGAAGTGCCGCAAGGAGCAACAAGGAAGCCGGCACACGTGCACGCCGATCCGAAGCACCCACAACAAGCCAAGCATACCTCTAACCGCTAACCCGCCAAGATAGAGGCAGGGTGAGTACACCACCTCCCCCCTCCCCTCCACCTCTGCGTACAAGGATAATGCGCTAGGGGCACACCGCTCTCCTTCTTCCTCCCTAGAGACGAAAAGGATCGGGAAACAACTAGACCCACTACAGACAGCTCCGGACAATCCCCTTTAACTACGTGCCTAACAGTAAGACACCAAAAGGGTGAGTGCATCTCTCTCCCCCTCTATATCTCCATTGTACACAGGGGTTGCCCGCTGTCTGTGTATCTTATCTCCTATATCTGCACCATCACGGAACCAGCACCAGAGGACCCAAGGAGCCTGCAGCAAAACTACATTTGAACTATATACTGGACTATTCATAGAACACTATTCTAACCCACCACCTGTACAAATCCACACGGTTACCCAAGACAACACTATCCCCTTGTGGTCTTGTACTAACCAATAGTGGTATTATAACCCACTACCTACACCAACCTTCGCCACATTCTCCTTCTCTCCCTTCTTCCCCCCCGGGCCTCTTCATCTTACCTACATCAAACCAAAGCTGCATTTACCACCGAAACAAAAGCAATATACAGTACTTAGGGCAGCACTATTTTCCTGTTTTCCCCCATACATCTTCAATATTTATATTTAGGTATTCTTGGGATACTTAGAAAACTTGAACCAGCAGCGCCCATTTATAGTACCACATCTCCCAAAACTCTTTTAACAAATCCGAGCGCTTCACAGTTATTTTTGTTCTTGAATACTCCCCAAAAGTCTTGCCTCCCACCAGGGTGGTTTCACTCATGGCAGACATTTGGTCTGGGGAATAAGTACAGTGATTGCTGCTGTAGTGGTGGCTTCTCAGCGCCACCCTCGTGCCTTGTAGGAAATCTTGCTCAGCTTGAAGAAAAAGCATTTGACAAGGAATTGTGGACTCATATGCATAGGATTTTTGAAATGAGAGTGTTTGGATGCATCTTTTCCCAATTTGTTTTATTTATGTATCATACCCCTTCAAACAAGTTAAGAATGAATGATAAATAAAAGCAATGTAATCACCATAACCAGAGGAACTAGGCATGGCTGTCCTTTGTTCCCCTTATTATTTAATCTTGCTCTTGATACACTACTAAGGATTCTTCAATCCATGGAAACCTTCCAGGGTATCATCACTGGGCGATCTACAACCAAAATTACAGCCTTTGTAGATGATTTATTACTTTATGTATCAAACCCCCAGAATTCCCTTCCTCCCATTTTGGATAAAATCAGTCAGTTTGGTCAAATATCAGGTTTCACTGTCAACAAAAGGAAAGTATCATCACTGGGCGATATACAACCAAAATTACAGCCTTTGTAGATGATTTATTACTTTATGTATCAAACCCCCAGAATTCCCTTCCTCCCATTTTGGATAAAATCAGTCAGTTTGGTCAAATATCAGGTTTCACTGTCAACAAAAGGAAATCAGTTGCCATGGCTTTAGGAAACAGACGTAAAATGGGCCATTAGTACTTACTGCGCATGCGCGCATCAGATGTTACGCCACGTAACTCTGAATGTACGTACCATCAGCGTAGCTACGAATGAAGGGGCGTGTCATCCATACGACACCCGTAGTTACGTATGGTAGGCGGAGGGAGGCATTTAAATCGTACAGTATGGGCCAGGTTAGGCCGTTACGTTTGGGAATCCGTTACGTACGTAACAAGACTGCAGTGAACAGAGGGAGTTGTACACTGTATGTAGGCTGTTTTCGTGATGGTGCAATATAGTAGGTGTAAAGGAGTAAAGCGTCCAGTTCTCTGGACCATGAGCTAACACCCGGAGATCCGGCTGACAGCCAACAATACATTGCATGCAGCACTGTAACTATCTATAGGTGCTGCGACAAGGTCGTTGATTGAGCTATCCCAAGGAGGTGGTGATATCTATTATACCTCTATATATATATTTTCTGCTGCATCTATATACCTATTTATTGACCAGTTGACTAACACCATATGAACAAAACTGTGTAAAATAACATGTCCTGATTTACACCCAAGAAAGCTTCTGCTTCTTAAGTGCGGAGATTTAAGAAATGACCTACTATGCATGCTCTGTATGGTCTTTAAAGACCGCACGGAGTAGTTTAAGTAGAAAGAGGCGGTCTTAAGCCACCTCGGGGAGTGATTAGGCAGAAGTGGGAGAGGGGAGGGATTTAGATTAGTGGGGGAGGCAGGGGGGAGAGGAAAGGACTGTGTGTAGTTTCCTTCTAAAAAACGTGAGTTAGGTGTGGATCTGTCTCTTAACTGTGAACACGGTCCACTACCTCCAATACCTGATATTCTGTTGGGACTCAATGTGGACACACCTTTCCAATAGCTAACTTCACTATAAACTGTTGCACTTTAGTAGTAACAACTTGTTACACTGTTACTATATTCAGACTTATTGATATAAGTTAAATGAAACACCTGGGGCCAGATTTACTAAGCTGCTTGTTTGGAAAAGTGGAGATGTTGCCTTTAGCAACCAATCAGATTCTAGTTCTCACTTTCCGATTACATACTAGAGAATGTCATCTGGAATCTGATTGGTTGCTATGGACAACATCTCCATTTTTCCAAACTCGCAGCTTAGTAAATCTGGCCCTCTGATTTTAACTAATGTGTATACACACAAGTTAATTATATCTTTTATAACTACATGAAGTACATGTGTTCTTGGAATTTATAATATTGATATCTACCTTGCTTTTTTATATGTGATTATGGGCTTATAACTTTCAATGGGCTTTTAGAATATTCTGTTTTAATAAATGTATATATATTGTATAAACTGTTAAGGCGACTATATTAGATGTTTTTGTTTTTTATTTTATGTTTTTTATTTTTTTGGGGGTGTTTTCTTATTTTATTCTTCTCAGCTATATGGTTTAAATATTTAATACAACATAGTATTCTTGATACAATACATTAGTATCACACCTTACCTACAGTATATGTATTGAACTGGTTTTTGTTATGGTAACTGGTGTAAATGTGTAACTAGTAGATTAAGTAGGTTTTCTAAAAGCAACACTTATAGCTGAAATATACTGCAAATTCACATAAAGTGAGTGCTATTTTTTTGAGAATTCAGTGCGCAAACACCATAAAGTAAATTTGCAAAACAATGAGTTCTGCTTCCTAACTCACGCAAAAGGAAACACAAATAAACAATGCTAATGGTCAGAAGTAGGAAGTTATGTAAGAGAATGAATGTCAAGCCCTCTAGGGTATTTAGACCCTCTGTTATACACAAGAATGGGATGCTCTCCTAATTTAACAAATACATATATCCTCCATACAGGGTATTATATATTTTATTTGACTGCTGTTCTTACTATAGTGACACATCACCAGGGGTATATATTTTTACATTTATCCAGTTTATATTCTATTTTCAGAATTGGATACTCTTAGGGCTAGATTTACTAAACTTCCAAAAAGGAAAAGTGGAGATGTTGCCCATAGCAACCAATCAGATTCTAGTTGACATTCTCTAGTATGTAATAGAAAAGTGAGAGCTACAATCAGATTGGTTGCTTAGGGCGACATCTCCATCTTTCCTTTCCGCAGTTTAGTAAATCTAGCACTTAGAGTTGTTAGATTTGCTGCAGGTGAACACTAGTGCCTTTTTAGTGCCTCTGGTCCGGATTCACGGTTACGTAGTTTTCATCTTATGTACGTTTTATGAATTGAGCTACTATGCATGCGTAGTTTACGCTATCTACGTACCATTTCTGTACGTAGATTGTGTAAGCGCAGTCTAAACCACGCTTATGCAATCTACGTACAGAAATGGTACATAGATAGCGTATATAAGCTACTACGCATGCGTAGTAGCTCAATTCTTAAAACAACGTACGTAAGGCGAAAACTACATAACTGAATCTGGACCAATGTTTCTATTTCTATGTTGTTTTTTTTTGTTTTTTTTTACCTAAAACAGTGCCAGTCCTCATTTCGGTGGAATGGCATTGCTAAAAGTAAAAGAAAGATAACATACAGTACCCATGTCCAAGGTCTTTCTATTTTTATATTTGTCTCTCTCTGTCTTCCCTAGTCAGTGTCTCCCTAGCCATATCTATCAATCCCCATGTGTGTGCTTACTCCCCTCATCATGAGTGATCCCTTGTGCGTCCATATCAACCTTCACCTTAAAGTGTGCACCCCTCTCCTTTTATGTATGAATATCTTTTACACCTAATCCAACTAACCTGTGTCTGACAGTGTCTCCTTTGTATATTATGTCTCCATGTCTATATTTAGCTAGCTGTCTGATGTGATTACTGATTCATGGACCCAAAAACCTAGAACACAGAGCAGTTCCTATTATACAGTATGCTCACTGTGGGGTGGGTGTGGGTCAGTGTTGCCAAGTCTGAAACATAAAACAAGCAACCGAGACATTAAAAACAAGGCCAAAACAAGCCCAATCCAATCCGAAAAAAAGTCCCCGACGGCCGTTTCGGCTCATAGCCTTTGTCAAGGGGTGGCAGGCAGTACCAGAGCGTAGCACCATGACTTACCGCTGAGTATAAAATAGATCATTACTACAATATTTAAATTATGTGGTTCCCATGTTATATGCATTGTTTTATACATTGTTTTTCCTCATAATGGTGCTTTTTTCATTATGTGTTTTTGCTATGAGACTATGGTGTGCTGACTTTACCTGTTCTTATACATGGTTCGATATATATATATATAATCAATAAACCAGTAGGTGGGTCACAACAACCCAAGTCAGCACACAAGAATTTAAACCCCCAGCAGACAGTTGGTGCCAGTATTCTTATATATATATATATATATTTTTTTTTTTACATACCCCTATCTGATTCTTTTTATCTATATCGGCAATACACACTAAATTAATCCCTTTCCTCTTATCCTTTTATTATGTTAAGCTTCCATCCACTTTAGCCCATACTATTCTATTGTATTCTTTTCACACCTCATTCACACTCTATTTACAACCTATTAACCCCTTATTACCTTCCCTCCCTCCCATTCACAGCTTATATACTTTACCTGGTCTTTATCTTCTCCCCCACTGCTCTGCCAACACCTTCAAAGAGAAAAAAAAAAAAAACAAGCCCAAAAACCGCAACCCGTGGCAAGCGCAAAAAAGCCACGAATCAGGAAAAAAACAAGCCCAATTCTGCTTGTTATAAGCAGACTTGGCAACTATGGTGTGGGTGTAGGGGGAGTTGATTCAGTGGGGCCTCAGCAGCCAGTCATAATTCAGGACCACAGCACACCCAACATTAGGACGTTATGATGTCAGGTGCACTGTACATGTGGGGAGGAGTCACAGAGGTACAGGAGATGGGAGAGGGAGAGATTGAGAGAGAGAGAGAGAGAGAGAGAGAGAGAGAGCTTAATAAACAAAATATTTATATTTACACACATATATATAAGGGTTGCCGACTTTTGCCAGCTTCCCCCTGGGAGATCTCAGAGGGAAGCTAGCGACGCATGCAGGGGGTGGGGCTTAATGAGGCGATGTATGTAAATTGTGTCATTAAGCCCCGCCCCCTGCATCATACTTACCCAGTTTTAGGTTAAATAGTCATTGGAATGGGGCTTGATGGCGCAAATTGCATCATGAAGTTGCTCCCTGGCCCTAGCAACACTAGTATACTAGTGTTGCTAGGCAGGGGGCAGGACCTGAGGCCGTGGTTTCCATGAAACCAAGGGCCTCAAGTCCCTTGCGGGAGATTTGCTGTCAATCATAAACAATGGTCTACATCCATGTTTTTCATTCGTTATCAATGATCTGCATTTATTCACAGCAATCTGATCGATCAACAAATGTGACTAAATCTATCCTCTATTGGCATGTCTATCCAGTTCATTTAACCTGTTAGACACTCTTATTAATTGCCTAACCTTTTTTGTCATTGGAAAGTTAATAAAAAATAATATCCATGTATTGTGAAAGTGCAGTCTCACCATTTTATGGTTGCAGGGAAGAATAATTGAAACTGTTAATAGTATGCCTATATGCAAGTCATGTTTTGAAAAACACGGTTCAACAGTTTCTACAACAGTGCTCTTTTGTGGCACCAAAGTGCCTTTTTAGCAGGAATATCATACCCGTGGTCCTACAGCTTTTATCCGGTGATCACTGGGGCCTGCTATCAGCCGCCGCAGCAGTTACACAGGACAGCTGATAGTAAACCCAATTTTTAGCTGTCCTGTATAACTACTGCATCAACCGACAGTAGGAAACAGAGTCCTTTATTGCTATGCAAATGACCAAATGGTGAACACTGCAGGGGAGAGACATAAACAGAAAGTAAAAATGGTATGTAAGGTATAAACAGGGGAAGCTGGAGACTACTGAATGGGAAATTACTGGGAGTTGGAGCCATATGAATGGGGACTACTGGGGAGCTGGAGCCATATGAATGGGGAATACTGGTAAACTGGAGACATGAATGGGAAATACTGGGGAGCTGGAGCCATATGATGTGGAATACTGGGAAACTGGAGCCATATGAATATAAATACTAAGGATGCTGGAGACACATGATGGGGAAAACTGGGGAGGCTAGAGAGACATGATGGGGAAGACTATGGAGGCTGGATGAGACTTTTTATTTTTCTTGCAGCCCACACAATCTTAGAATTTGATTGTTTAGCCCAATTAGGGTTTTGAGTTTGATATGCTTGCTTTACAGTGACTAATTATACTATTAAAAATGGTTTTGTTTGTATTTCACTCACAGAATTACTGCATACATTATTGGCATGTGGTACAATCCATATGTATGCAAAAAAACTGGAAAATAAGCTGCATTCCATAAAAACCCACAAGAGGGAGCCAGAGTATACAGTAACAGGATTCAACTACATTTTTCTATAGAATTTAATGCAAAATTTCACAGTATTTGTTGTATACATAGGGCAATTTCACCATTTATGGTTAGAAGTGAGAATAATTTGAAATGTTTGTGTTGACTGTGTGCTCATTGCTGCAAGACCTGTTCAGTTTTGCATGCCGCACGTTTCATGGCGCCAAAGCAGCTAAGGGCCTGATTTAGACCTATGCTCATGAAACGCTTATGTGCGTAGCGTATTTATGCCGGCGTACCTACGATGCACTCTCATAGGAACTCCCCTTGGTCGTACTTAGTTTTGCTTTCTTACGCCTGGCAAACCTACCCTAACTTTTCTGTTCGTAGCCGTGGGTGTCCGTAAGCTCATTGTGTAGTTACGACACTTAACACGCCCATACTGTACGATTTAAATGCCTCACCCCACCCTCGAAGCGTAATTACGGATTTCGTATGGCAGACACGCCCCCTCGAGCGTTGATACGGAGCTGTTACGATCAAGGCCCATACGCACAGAGTGTAACGTCTGCCCGCGCATGCGCCGTAAATCCAGATATCCAAGTAAAAATGCACATGGGTGTAGGTCTGGATCAGGCCCTAAGTGTCTTTGCATAAAAATGGGTTTGTTTGTATTTCACTCACACATAGACTATACACTTCATAGGCAGGCATCCAGGGGGGTTTCTAGATGCCTGAAAACCCTCCTCCACCCCTAGGTCATATTTGCAATATTCCTCTAAGAATTCTCAAGTTTTGTAAACATGTATTCCATTCTCAGACCATATCCACCCTACAGCATCCTGTTTCACGGGCTGTTTCCTCTTCTTTTTCCTTCTTGTTCCTCAGTCTCACTCCCAACCACTGCAGAGCCGGATTTTGGCTCTGCAGGGGTTGGGGCCCTAGGCAAGGAGTGTGGTTCTTCATTTCTAAAGACCATCATACTACAGTTGAATGCAGATTGCCACCAATTGCCAGCAGTCTGCATTTTAAAAAGCGGCAGCGCTGCGACACGTGGAGTCACAAAGAGACATCAATGGAAAAGTAAGTGTAGTACCGCAGATGTTGGGGGTGTCAGGATTCGTGTATTGCGAAATGTGGGTTCAGAGTATTAGGACTCAAAGAATAAGACCAGACAACGTTTATTTACTTTTCTCTGTTGCGGTTAAACTTTAGCGATTAATGAACAGCAGAAAACTTTACATATGGTTATTAAGACAATTGTAGCTCAGTCCTTAGACTCATTGACAGAGCGTGTCATATAAACAGTCAGAACATACATCACAGTGAATTAAAGTAATATTAGAAAACAAGTATTATATTAGATTGCAACCCATTTGTTGCTTCCTCAAGCTAACCTTTGACTTAATATTATTACACTATCTAAAATATGCAAATGCATAGGATAACATTTGTATCAATAAAATACATTTACAGCAATAGAAACCTTTTTTTTTTGTTCATTAACTACACTTTACATAAGATTTTTGTTTAATAAGCTGGGACACTGGAGCTCTTGAGTCTTTGGAAAGCAGTTGCAGGCTCCTGGCTGCTGAATTTGCTCATTTATCAGAGCCAATAAATTACCCTTTATAACAAGTTCAATTCTCATATAGATATTAAGCTCACAATGGGCTGGATCCAGACCTTGTTAAGTGCATGAACTTAGTTACTCGTGGGCTAAACCATGTTGATTTCAAGGGAGTCATATTTCATCTGTTACAAACAGTATTAGTGTTGAGAGGTGATGTTTCCTATCCCAAGTCTACATAACAGTGTGATAGTAAAGCTGGTCAGTATCTGTGCGCAGTAAGCAATTCAAAGATATATCCCTGCATGCACAGTATACAATTAAATTGTCTCCCCCTGAAATCAACATGGTTTAGCCCACGAGTAACTAAGTTCATGCACTTAACAAGGTCTGGATCCAGCCCAATGAATTTAAGAATTTTACATAAAATTTATAGAAGAATCACTTAGTAATTACTGTACAGTCTGACTTAGTTTTATCTATATATTCTTCAGCTAATCCACTGAAAAGATAATTCATGGCCTTTTAGCATGACTGTCCTTTCCTCCTTTTTGCCAAGCACCTCCAATTCACTGTTACCAGCTTTATATATTGTCCCTTCAACTTTATTTCACCACTTCAACCTCTCTCTTTTCTGCTACTACCAACCGATACCTCAGGACCGTCTATCAGCTGTACTCCTTGCTCTCTCTGTCATTTTCCCGGCTTACTTCTCACTGCAGCTCTACGCCTTGTTCTCTGTCACCTCTCCGGCACATTCTCACCAACAGCTTTCTGTCTCCTCCGTCACTGCACACTTCCAATTCACCCCTGACACTGCTCTCCGGCTCCCATCTCACAGACTCCGCACCGACACCTCAGTCTGCTGGCTTTCCGCTCCAACGAAAACACACCTCCGCAACTACAGCAGAGTTTTTACATTGGAGCTGCATACCCCCTCAATGAATTGATTCACTAGTGTCTCATCTTCATCCCTTACTTCTTCCTCATCTACCACCTGTATGGCTCTCAGGGCCTCTTGCCAGCTTAATGCGAAATCCCTAAGGGTCTCTCCATTCTGCTGTTTTCGTTAATAAAATTTTGGTTTTAACTCCAAAATGGTACTAATTTCAAAAATTTTCACTAACCACTGAAAGATCTGCTCAACAGTTTTCCTTTCCGCTATGGGCCATGATATTACCTTCCTAAGGGCAGGTCCTTTAAGTTGCCCAACAAGAATTTCCGCCTGCTGAGATTCAGCCAGTGAGTATAATCGGAACATGGATTTCATTTTACCCATAAACTCTTTTAAATTATTATGGTCTGGATCTCTCACCTCCCCAGAGAAAATGGGAAACCAGGGTGCCCCAAAATAATTTGGCATAGTGATGGGATTTAAAGAAGCCGTAGCAGAAGATTAGGAGTAGGAATCACCTCCGCCAACGGACGAAGAAGGAAAAGTTTGACGCTCAGTGGTCATCTTCTCAAGTCCATCCGCTCTGTCCCACAAATAACTTGACAATCCTGTTCGTGACGCCAAAAATTGTAATGTAATACCCCAGATGTTGGGGGTGTCAGGATTTGTGTATTGCGAAATGTGGGTTCAGAGTATTAGGACTCAAAGAATAAGACCAGACAACGTCTTTGGTTTGTCACAGTAGTCAGAGTTACATTTATATAAAGGGTGGACAGTAAACTATATTACATCATATTCAAAGCAGTTCAGTGGTCAGTGGTCTTTTTTTCTGTTAAAGCTAGTGGGTGTGGTTAATTGCTACTTAGTGAGATCTCTGTTTAATAGGAGCTGGTAAGCAATTTCATTGAGCTTCCGATTTAAAGTGCATTTTTATTTCAAGTGCGGAGTTATATCCATGAAGGTGTTGAAACCAGGAAGGGGCTAGCAAAGATGAGTAGTTTAGAGTCAAGTTAGTCATAATGGGCCATATTCAGACCTCCGGCCGCATTGCATAAGTTTACCGATATGAACTATTGCGCATGCGCAGTAATTTTGTTACGACATCTACGTTACTTTTTGCAATGTAGATTATGTATACGCGGTCTGCATATGCGGCCGGAGGTTTGAATAAGGCCCAATAAGATAAGTGAGAGCAGGATATCTCACTCAATGCATGTCGTCACATGTATGTACACTTGGAGCAATTGTTCCCAGGTACATTCCTCTGTGAGAAATTTGAGCACTTGGGACCATATTCACAGATACGCATGAGTTAGGTGCAGACAGATCCGAACCTAACTCACCTGTCCTGCCCCTATCCCGCCCCCCGTTTTTAGGTTAAGAGTGCCATATGGCTACCTTATCTAACCATTCAGAGTTTCCTTCTTAAGAAGAAAACTCTGCACGGACATTGCCTCTCCCCGCCTCCCCTCCCCCCTCCCTCTTCTACCTAATCACTCCCTGAGGCGGCATTACGCTTTCTACTTAAGCTTAAACCATTTAGGTACCCAATCTACCTAACTGGCACGTAGATTGCGTAAATGACCTACTACGCATACGTAGTAGGTCCTTTACCAAAAATACGCACCTAAGAAGCTTCTGCTTCTTAGGTGTTAATACGGTCCTTGGTTTCTTTGGAAGCCCAGACCATTGCAACACTGAGTGAGATTAATAATCTTGAGCAGAATCTACAGCTCACTGTTGATGCTTTAGCTTAGCTGGGAGGAGCAGAGACAGAGGAGAATGCACATATATGCAGCTGAGTAACAGTTGGGTAAGCAGAGGGAGAAAGAGACAGGTCAGTTCTGAGCTGAGCAATCCCATCAGATTGAGCAGAAAAGATGAAGATAATGTGGAAGGCAGTTCGGAATTGCTAGAATTGGGTGAGACTGCTTCTTTTAGCTGCCAGGGAAATGTTCTCCTTGACTTTCAGGAGTTCGACGTTACTGAGAGACCTAGATAGATTGTGCTGGTATAGGATTCAATTATTAGGAAGGTAGATAGGACAATCTGCTACCAGGGCAGTGATGCCACACAGTGAGCTGTCTTCTGGGTGCTCGGGTTAAACTTAATGCGAGTTGTGTGGACAGATTGTTGGGGGGCTGGAAATGACCAAGAAGTCTTGGTGCATGATGCCACCAATGACCGAGTTAGAGGAAGATGGGGTGCCTAAAGAATGAGTTCAGGGACCTGTGTCGCAAACTTAAGGCAAGGACATTCAAGGTAGTATTTTCTGAAATACTATGTGTTAACCCTATTCCAAGGAGGCAGCGAGATTAGGAAGTGGTCAAGAGATTGGTGCAGGAAGGTTTTTGGATTTTTAGAGCACTGGGCTGATTTCTCGGTGAGATGCCATCATTATTGTCATGATGGATTGCACCTGAATGAGGAAGGGGCTGCTGTGCTAGGGGAGGGCATGTTTAGAAGGTTGGAGGAGATTTTAAACTAGGCTTCAGGGGGAGGTGCAAGCAAGTATTTATGGCATTTTTTTATATTATTATTGTATTTTATTATGTTCTATGCTGTCCATCCCTACCCTGTATGTCTGTACTGTATTTTGTTGTTGTATTTTTGTACGGCGGACACCTTGTGGCACTTTATAAATAATAATAAAAAAAAATAAAATAATAAAACTGATTGAAAAAAAATAATAATAAAAAACACAGAAATTGCTAGATTGCTATTTTTTTTTTATTTTCAAAGATTCAATTTCATCAGGCACTATACCAAGGAATTAGAATATAGCAGATCTGATGCTGTTGGGAATTATAGACTAGTAAGCCTAACATAAATAGTTGGAAAACTAAAGAAAGGTATTTTAAGAGATAGTATTCAGGATTACTTGATGTAAAATAAGGTTATGCTACATGCCACCGCGCAATGCGGTCCGGCATTTAACTCCCTTACCTGTCTTCTCCGGTCCTCAGACCAGTCCCCCGCTGTATGCCTATGACGGCACGTGTCATCCTGGCACTGAGTGCCACCGCTGCCATCCTGGTGTGGTGGGCTGGTCTCTGCTGTCTGTTCCATCTCCTTTCCTGTCTGTCTCCTGCTTTGTTCGTCAGTACCTCTCCTCCTCCTATCCTGCCTCTCCCTTGTCTATTCTGTCCGCTGGTTCCTACTTTGTTTCTGTTTCTTCTTCTGGGGACCGCGACCTGCAAGATGTCCTGCAGCCCAGACAATCCCCACCATCAGGGTCTCTAGTGAAGACCAGGCCATGAAAATTACCACTCCAGTTCAGCTTCATCAGGGTTTGTCATTCCGAACTCTTGGAGTTTTATATTATCCAGTACCTATCAGTCTGTTTGGTCCTAGGTCATCTATAGTTACAGAGGCACAACCCTGAAATTAATTAATTTAGTTATGCCTTTTGGACTGTGCAATGCACCAGATGTGTTCCAGGACTTTATGAACAACATCTTCAGAGACTTCTTAGGAAAATTTGTGGTTGTTTACTTGGATGACATTCTGATTTTCTCTCCCTCCCATAAGCAACATTGACATCACGTGAAATTAGTTTTGAACCGGTTGTGCAAACACAGGCTATATGCCAAACTCAAAATTGCGCATTTTAAGTCACTCAAGTCACATTCTTGGGGTTTACTATTTCTGCTAGGGGGTTTTCACCATAGACCCTAATAAACTCAGGGAAATTTTGGAATGGGTACAACCTTCAGACCTCAAAGCCATGCAACGGATTCTTGGGTTCTCAAATTATTATAGGGGTTTCATCCGGTCTTTCTCAACCTTGCTCCTATTTCAGCTCTCACCAAAAAAAATGCAGACCCAACTAATTGGCCTGAAGGTGCAGTAAAGGGCTCTCAGAAAAGCCTTCACCACAGCACCTGTCCTCAGACATCCTAATCCAGAATTACCCTTCTTAATGGAGGTGGATGCATTAGAGGTTGGGGTGGGGGTGGTTCTCTCCCAGAAAGACCCACAAGCCTCAAAATCATATCCGTGTGACTACTTCTCCAAGCAATTCTCTGCCGCTGAAAAAATGACGACGTTGGGAACCGGGAGCTCTTGGCAATTAAAATGCCATTTGAAGAGTGGAGACACTGGTTGGAGGGCTCAGTCCATACCATCACAGTCTTCACAGATCATAAAAACCTGGCCTATATCGAGTCAGCTAAGCGTCTGAATCCCCACAAAGCCCACTGGGCCTTGTCCTTTACCAGATTCAATTTTGTAAACACTTATAGACCGGTATCTTTGAACCATAGGGCAGACGCACAGTTTTGATCATTCCTAGTGGAACTTGGACCCCGCCCCCTCCACTACCCATCATTACCCCCAACTCTCTTATCACCGGACTCACCCAGAACCTGCAGTCCCAGTTACTGGCAGCACAGAACCTTGCCCCTAAACAGGGGCCTAATAGTCTTCTATTCATCCCAAGGCATCTCAGGAAAAAGAGGAAGAAAACCACTCCTGCAAATCTGCCGGCCATCTTCAAATTCATAAGACTCACTTGTCTATGGATTTTCTTACCAATCTCCCGGAGTCTCAGGGTTTCACTTCCATCTGGGTGGTAGTAGATAGATTTAGTCAAATGGATTATTTTATTACCTTACGGGGTTTTTCCAGACTTTGACGATTCTTTTTGTAATACATATCTTTAGACTCCACGGTCTACCGGAAGAAATCGTCTCAGATAGAGGCTCACAGTTTGTAGCGGTCTTCTGGAGGTCTTTCTGTAAGACCATGGACATCAAGATTAATTTATTATTAAGGCTAGACTGAGAGAGTCAATTAGTCATTGGAACAATTCCTATGCTGTTACGACACAAAGTATGTGTTAATAGTTTCTACCCTAGAGCCAATTCCTTACGACCTGCTACTGCCACCCCTTCTCCTGGGACAAGGGAGACAGTTAATAGGTTGAAGACTATTTGGAAAGAGGTCAATCAGTGCCTCCTTCGCACAGCCTTCAGGACCAAGGACAGGGAGGATCAATACCGTTCCAGATGTTCCTTCAGAGTGGGCGATAAGGTGTGGTTGTCTACGAAGAATATTAAACTTAAACAACCCTGTAGGAAGATGGTATCCTCTTCCTGGTGTCAATAAAAGTTCTGATATGACTATAATTCGTGTGTCCTCCTTTGCTCCCCACAATAGAAAGTAGATATCCGCCTTCGTAGTGCTGTATTGTTAATGGATATTTAGCCTCACACAGGTATATAACTCACCTTTTGAGTGTCTTAAGGCTCAGCATAAAAAAAATTTTCTTTCTCTCTGTCCAGTTTTTGTCTCCTTTGAGTGTTTCTCAATTATAAAAAAAAAGTAGAGATCTGCCTTTGTAGTGTGGTATTGTTAAGTGATACACAGCCTCACACAAGTATATCACTCACCTTATTAATATCTTGAGATTCAACATATAATCATCTCTTTATTATTCTGTTTTCTTTTACCTTTTCCTCAAACATGCAAAAAACAGAGGTTAGAAATCCACTGCCATTGTGCATTATGGTTAGATAATACTTAGACTCACACACAGGTAAATCACCTTTTAGGTGTCTTGAGGCTCAGCATATCTCCTTTTAGTTCTATCTTCTTTGGATGTTCCTTAATTTTGAAAGACAGAAGATGTAAATCCGCCTTCATAGTGCGATCATTTTATTTCAAAGTTTTCTTTAAAATGGAAAAACAAGCTGTATTTTGCTTCTTACATGGAGTTCTAAAATTCTTCTCCCTTCCTTCCCAAGTGGGAGAGGTAAAATCAATCACCCCTGTTTTATTCCAGCCCACACCTTATCCCCTAAGATGTAGAATGCCTCTTCAGGAACAACAATATAAAAAGGGCCCTCTGTTCAATATGATTACTGAGAAGTAAGGGAATTAAGTGAGGTTGATTTGAACCCTCTAGGAAGTTTGGGCCATGATATATCAGACCATTTTCCATCACCCAGAAGATTAACCCAGTAGCTTTCAGACTAAATCTTCCACGAGGTCTCAGAATTCCCAACACTTTCCATGCTTCTCTTTTAAAACCGTGTAATGGTTTGAGAAGATCTGGCATACCTTCTGTCTTGAAACCTGTACGTTATTTTGGGAAGTCATGAGGAATATGAAGTAGAAGATATCCTGGATTCCAAAAGAATCCAGGGTCAAGTCCATTACCTGGTGATCTGGAGGAAAGGTTGTGGGTACCTGCTAGAAATCAACATGCCCAGCAGCTTAAGAAGAAATTCCACAGAAGATTTCCAGGTAAACCAGGTAATTGGGGTCCCTGGACCCCTTGTCAAGGGAGGGGTAGTGTTACAAGCTGTTGCACTATGTGGCCCGGCATGTAACTCCCTTACCTGTCTTCGGGACGGTCCCCCGCTGCGTGCCTAGGAGCGCCACCGCAGCCATCCGGACGCGCACTTGGAGCCCGCTGTTATCTCCTCTGATTGGCATCCTCATGGTTGAGGACAGCCAATCAGGTGTGGTGGGCTGGTCTCTGCTGTCCAATCACTGGAACACTTGCCGGTTATAACGTCTGGTGCTCCAGCCTGTGACTTGTTTCTGTGTATTATATTGTCTTATGCTTTTGCCTTATGCCATTTTGTGATTTTCTGAGAGCTCTCCTTGTTCCTGATCCTTGCCTTGTTCTCCCAGTGTCACCCTCTTACTCTCCCGTGTGTTCCCTCCTCCTGGTTCTCGCCTGTTTTGCCTGTTTAGTGGGCTTGTGTGATCTCCCCTTTAGGGGAGTCGCAGAGAGTTTGTTTTTGAGTGCCCCAGTCCGTCTGGTCCGTCTCCTTCCCTGTTCATCTCCTTCTTTGTCCGTCAGGGCTAGTACCTCTCCTCCCGCTATCCTGCCTCTCCCTTGTCTCTTTACTCCCTGGTTCTCCAACTTTGTTTCCATTTCTTCTCCAGGGTGGCATCTCTAGGGGCCGGGACCTGCTAGGTATCCTGCAGCCCAGACTATCCCCCCCATCAGGGGCTCTAGTGAAGACCAGGCCCTAGTTAGACTACGCACCCTGGTTGTGTTACCTATAACATATTAGTGGGAATCAGCTTGCATTTGTAAGGGATAGGTCATGTGAAACTAATCTAATAAGCTTCTATGAGGAAGTTAGTGTGAACTTAGACCATGGCAGTACTGTGAATGTGGTCTACTTAGATTTTGCAAAAGCTTTTGATACAGTGTCAAACAAGAGGTTGGTCTACAAAATAAGGGAACTGGGTCTAGGAAACAGCATTTGTACTTAAATAGTGGTTGGAGAATACAGAACAGAGAGTTGTGATAAATGGAAACATTTTTGATTTGTCAAAAGTTTTACATTGTATACCTCAAGGGGGGAGTCTGGGGCCTGAAATAACTGTTTCAGAAGTAGAGACAGCTGAAATCTCATATTTTTTGGGAGGCTCAGGGTAAGGAAGGGTAAGAGTTAGGCTCTAGGGAAGGAAAGGTTATGGTTATGGAAGTGGAGGGTCAGGGTAAGGGTCAGCCTGCGGGTAGGGTGTCTAGGTTTAGGGTGCAGGGATGGGAGGCTTAGGGTCAGGCTGAAGGGAGGGAAGTTTTAGGGTTAGGTTACGGAGAAGGGAGTCTTAGGGTTAGGCTGCAGGGAAGGAAGGGTTAGGGAGGATTAGGGTTAGGGTCATGGAAAGAGAGTGTTAGATCATGGAAGGGGAGGGTTAGGGTAAGGATTAGGGAAAGGGTTGGGATAAGGGCCGGCGCTACCATTAGGCGATCTTAGGCAATCGCATAGGGCGCCGGGCCCAGGAGCGGCGGCAAAAGCAGCCCCCCGCCTCCATTTACATGCTACAGGTCTCTTCCTTGAAGTTATTGGAGGTGCGGAGCATATACACAGAGAACTGCAGCTGCTACTCTCTTGGTATTTCATTTTTTGATATTTGCTGTGATGTGCACCCTGATGAAAATCGCTGCTTGTGATTGAAACGTTGGTGTTGGTGATGTATTAACTATGTAATAAATTCTCTATTTTGGATTACAAAAAAGTCTTCTGAGTGCCTTTTCTCCTTTGCATCTTTGTGTATCACTGTCTGTAAAGAGCACTTGAAGCAGATGTTGAAGTTAATTGGAGTGCCAGTTTTCTCTCTCTCTCTCTCTCTCTCTCT
>WWET01008682.1:21410-33546 GCA_011038615.1 Limnodynastes dumerilii
CGCTCTTCCAATCCATTTTTATTATCATCTATTTATTTATTATTTGACGGTGGGTAGTGTGGACTGCTTGTGACATGACAGAAGTCAGTCCCATGTATTCACAAAGGACCGGATACACCCCCCCCAGAAATTTTTTACTTGCCTATTTTTCAGTTTATAGCTACTACGCATGCGTAGTAACTATTTTACACTATCTACGTAGCGTTTCGTTACGTAGCTTGCGTCCATGCAGTCTTTAAAGCAGTGAGCAAGGGCGAAGCTCTGTCAAGAGGGATCTGCCAGGATCCACACTTTGCACCCAATGTACTGAAGAATTTGGCACCTGGTATGTCAGCGATCAATGTTTCGGAGTGGATGATCGTAACAGCGCCTTGTTTAAATGCAGTGGATCAATACAGAGATGCACAGTTCCAACTTTTTTTTGACACTGCTGCCATTGCTGACACCCACTATGTTAGTTCTTCTATGGGGGCAATAACACCTAAATGAGTCAGTCTGTGTATCTCTTTAATGACTGTCTTTCATTGTGACGGGTACACGCCTAAGGGCACAGACAGTTGGTGTTATGGATTCATCAAGTCGCATGTGATACACCACTGGAAGCTTCCCAATAGTGCAAAAGTCAAATAAGTCCTGAAAGTTTTGTATTTCCGGAACATCTCTCTGTAATGCGTGTGCCTCGGACTCCAGTTTCAGTAGACCTAGCTTGATGCTGTCAGGCAAACCCAGCAATGGTTTAACGTTGTAATTCACAATGTGGAACAGCAGTTCAGCACGTGTGAAGTTTAGTTTAGCAGTACCCAGAGTTCTGATAATCTGACCACCACAGGCCACCAGGTTAATTTTATCATGGTGGTTTATTTGTCTTGGGTCTTATTCTTGAAGCTGTGTCTTGGACATGACGTTACACTTTGCTCCTGAATCTATTTTAATTCTGGTTATGTTGTTTGTGTGCTTTACTCTTAGTTTAATGAATATTTCGACCCCTCTCAGCCATGTGATCTACACTATCACAGACTATTGTACGGACTGATTCCAACTCTTGCTTGGTCTCAACCTGGTTGCTCATCCGGGGTTGAGCGGCTGTACTTTGGCTCCGGCTGGACAACATCTAGCAAAATGGTTCCATTTCCTGCAAGCATTACACCGCTTGTTGTATGCGGGACAATGTTGTCTATCGGGAGGGTGCTGTGAAGCACAGTTCCCACATAAGGTAGATTGGCGCGAAACGGCAGCCCTGATGCACACCTCGACGTCCTTTCTCAATCACCTGGTGCCCTTTTCAGACTGTCCATTAGCATGCAACTATTAATGGCAGTCTTATGTGAAATGCCGTTCTTATGCATAAGGCCACCGTAACTAGTGCGGCGGCCGTAGCTCTGGATCAGCCCCATAGTGTTACAATGAATCTCTCTTACTTTCCAAGAGACGTTGCCAGGGTTAAGCGCTGTGTTCAGTTCTGGAGGCCATGGACCTTATTCACGGTCTTTTCCGAAATGACCTAATGATGATTTACGCAATCTATGTACCATTTAGGTATGTACTGTGTATTGAGTACATGCAGTCTTTAAAGACCGCATGTACTTTAGGATGTAGAAAGAGGCGCGCCGGGATGGGAAGATATGAAAAATAGCCAGGAAGGGCGGGGTAGGGGAAAGAACGTTCATATTCTCCTTCTTAAGAAGGCAAGTGACTTGCGTAATTCACCTAAAGGACCGGATTCATAGATACGTAAAAAAAAATAAGTACACACAGATTCGCTAAATTACACCACTAAACGGCAAACCAACGCCCATGACTCTCCCCTCGTTCTTATGGTATTTAGGTCACCTTTGCATCCATAGGGCAACGTTAACTCTCCATGGGGTAGTTCCAGAACTATTACTTATCTCACTAAGATCCCCTATTACTTATCTCACTAAGGCCCCTCTTACTTATCTCCCATAAGACCCCCTCTTATTTATCTCACTAACCTTTCCTCTTACTTATCCCACTAAGGCCCCCTATTAATTATCTCACTAAGACCCCCTATTACTTATCTCACTAAGATCCCCTATTACTTATCTCACTAAGGCCCCTCTTACTTATCTCCCATAAGACCCCCTCTTATTTATCTCACTAACCTTTCCTCTTACTTATCCCACTAAGGCCCCCTATTAATTATCTCACTAAGACCCCCTATTACTTATCTCACTAAGATCCCCTATTACTTATCTCACTAAGGCCCCTCTTACTTATCTCCCATAAGACCCCCTCTTATTTATCTCACTAACCTTTCCTCTTACTTATCCCACTAAGGCCCCCTATTAATTATCTCACTAAGACCCCCTATTACTTATCTCACTAAGATCCCCTATTACTTATCTCACTAAGGCCCCTCTTACTTATCTCCCATAAGACCCCCTCTTATTTATCTCACTAACCTTTCCTCTTACTTATCCCACTAAGGCCCCCTATTAATTATCTCACTAAGACCCCCTATTACTTATCTCACTAAGATCCCCTATTACTTATCTCACTAAGGCCCCTCTTACTTATCTCCCATAAGACCCCCTCTTATTTATCTCACTAACCTTTCCTCTTACTTATCCCACTAAGGCCCCCTATTAATTATCTCACTAAGACCCCCTATTACTTATCTCACTAAGATCCCCTATTACTTATCTCACTAAGGCCCCTCTTACTTATCTCCCATAAGACCCCCTCTTATTTATCTCACTAACCTTTCCTCTTACTTATCCCACTAAGGCCCCCTATTAATTATCTCACTAAGACCCCCTATTACTTATCTCACTAAGATCCCCTATTACTTATCTCACTAAGGCCCCTCTTACTTATCTCCCATAAGACCCCCTCTTATTTATCTCACTAACCTTTCCTCTTACTTATCCCACTAAGGCCCCCTATTAATTATCTCACTAAGACCCCCTATTACTTATCTCACTAAGATCCCCTATTACTTATCTCACTAAGGCCCCTCTTACTTATCTCACTAAGGCCCCCTCTTACTTATCTCACTAACCTTCCCTCTTACTTATCTCACTAAGGCACCTCTTACATATCTCACTAAGGCCCTCAATTACCTATCTCACTAAGATTGCGTATATGCGGTCTTTTAGAGCTATTGTTTATTGAATTACGTCCGTCTATGGAAGACGGACGTTGTTTTTGATCCAGGCCCCATGTGTTTATTTGTGCTTAAGTTGCTTAAGTGTGTACATATCAGGCAGCGCCTTTAATACTACTGAATGTCTTCCCCCATCCATTCTTCTTAGATTCTATCTTATATAGGACTCTCACTAAGGCCCCTCTTACTTATCTCCCATAAGACCCCCTCTTATTTATCTCACTAACCTTTCCTCTTACTTATCCCACTAAGGCCCCCTATTAATTATCTCACTAAGACCCCCTATTACTTATCTCACTAAGATCCCCTATTACTTATCTCACTAAGGCCCCTCTTACTTATCTCCCATAAGGCCCCCTCTTACTTATCTCACTAAGGACCCCTATTACTTATCTCACTAGGGCCCCTCTTACATATCTCACTAAAGCCCCCATTACTTATCTCACTAAGGCCCCTCTTACTTATCTCACTAAGGCCCCCTCTTACTTATCTCACTAACCTTCCCTCTTACTTATCTCACTAAGGCACCTCTTACATATCTCACTAAGGCCCTCAATTACCTATCTCACTAAGACCCTTCTTACTTATCTCACTAACCTTCCCTCTTACTTATCTCACTAAGGCACCTCTTACATATCTCACTAAGGCCCTCAATTACCTATCTCACTAAGACCCTTCTTACTTATCTCACTAAGGTTTCCTGTTACTTATCTTACTAAGACCCCCAATTACCTATATCACTAAGGCCCCTCTTATCTCACAAAGGCTTATTTTTAAATGCAACTAATTAAGAAAATAAACACAAGACATTCAGTATAGGAGTGAATGAGAGAACTGCAAATATATGAATGAACACAAGAGAATGAATGGAAACGAAATGAGGCCTTTCAATATTTCATTAAAGTAGAACGGTTGGTAATTGGGACCTACAGCTCTGTATGTATCAGGGCACTTACTGTAAATATGCCTTTATATTGTCAGCCTTCATTTCATCCCAGAATGCTTTTAACATGCTTTGTGGGTCTTCAGTGGGATTATGAGGATCCCTTGTTGGATGTGAAAACCATCCTGCATGGAAACAAATATTGGTTAATCTATCCTGAGGGATAACTAGAAACTGTTCATTTACTAAAGTTTATTGTCTGTGTACTTACGGCAAGTCACTGTATAAAGTTAGTTTAAATTAGTTTAAGCTACTCTTCCATTTTCAGGATTTCAGGTGTGGATAATTTGGTGATATTTACCAATATTGTTACACAATCTTCCATGAAGATAAGGGCAAGAATATGGTCCATGCACAGAGGAATCATATATTCCATGGTCATCTACCACGTGTAGACCGTAAAGGGGCAGGGCTTGCACAGAAGTGGGTGGAGCTTTGATATAACGTAGGTGTGGTCAGGATGAAATTAGGAGGTGTTTGTGTGGATTAGGTTAAATTTTAAGAAAATGTGGGATGTGGCTCTTTCTGTTTCCGCCAATTGTTAAAACTATGATTAAAGTACAGGTGAAATTGTGGACATTGAGAAGCAATAACAGTATATAAAACACTACCTTAAAAGAATAGGGCGTAAATCACTTCTACATAGGCACATTAGATAAACATGGAGCACCGTAGTGTCACCCCCTACTTCCTCTTCTTCCCTTTCTTCCTTGCTCCCTTGCTGTAGGAACCTACAATGAAACTCCATCCCTGGTAGCAGTAGTAAAGTTGAGATACTGGGGTAGATCCAGAAGTACGTACGTTAGTGAATTTACACAAGCCATTCGCGTAAATTCACTGACAGGGAACATCTGCACATGCACACGACAGATGTTCCCTTAGCGCAAGTACTATCGTACGTACGACAGTATCTACGGGGAAGAGGCAAACCCTTCCCGTACGATGGCTCAATCTCCGCCATATAGGCGGGAATAGCTATTTAAATGAAGGCTGCGGGGCGGGGGAAACCCCGTTATAACTATGTTTGCACTCTCTGCTACGCGATGGTAGTCACAGACACACGCACACACGTAATGCGGGAATAGCTATTTAAATGAAGGCTACGGGGCGGGGGAACCCCGTTATAACTATGTTTGCACTCTCTGCCACGTAATGCATGCGTGGGTCTGGATCTGCCCCACTGATTGTAGAAAATAGTCCTTATTGCTGCATTTAGGCCATATAGTCTCTGTGGTTATATTATTTCAAGTGTAACTAGCAAATAGTATATACACACACACACACACAGATCCATTGTGCTTTTGACTTTTCTTTAACATTATTTACAGATGTAGCTGTGTTGCCCTTGGAAACAACCTTGTTGGAACACAGAGGACTTGTCTTTGGCTATTAAAGGACAACAATGATAATAAACAATACTGATTATACACAATAAATACACAGAATGCTGAAAGCGGCACTTAGACTTAGTACAAGTAGAAGGAGGGCGTTCACCATCCCAAAAAATTTTGTACAGCATTAAAGGAAAAAAAAACTGTTCTGTTTTCTAGAATAACAAAATAACAAAACCTAAATAAAACTAACTTAGAAAAAAAAAACTAAAATAAGAATAAAATAGAATAAAATATAAAATAAAACAGATCGTACGTTAATTCCATGGAAAGCAATTTATTTCACATGCACAAGTGAATAAAAATGTGTATAAAAGGTATAGATTGTGCAATCATTATATATCGTAGAGATGTTCTTTACCTATGATGAATCCTAAGAGAAGAAATCCTATTGCCCCCAAGCTCAGGGTAAACAGAGTGCGGGTTCTGAATCCTTTGATCCTGGCCCCTACTTCATAGTCATCCGTGCTCAGTAATCTTAACATTGTGACTTCTAATGCTCCAGATTGTGTTTACACACAGAGGCCTTATGCAGGCAACCAAATATCCCTCTGCTCTGCGGAATACTGAACGCCTTCCAGACCTTGAAAGTTTACAGCTTTCCAAAGGAGTTCCCTTAATAAATGTGAATCCCTCCCTTTCTCCTGTGCATGCCTGGCTGAATAGGTCGAAGGTCTCTGCTAGGTCTCAGGCGTTGATCAACTATAAAACAACCACAGAGAAAAAAGCTGATCAATGTCAGTAAGAAAAGAGAAATTTGTTTTTTTTCTGTTTTAATCATCTATGGTTGAGTGTGTAATACAAGATCTAAAGTCATTTTTTGACATTCATACACAAAACAACATTAGGTCAACAGTGTAATAATGACTACAAAAATTTACTGAACAGGGTTAATTTACTGACAACACTAAGGTCTTCAGTATTATTACACCCACTATAGTGTTGTTGATATAAAATAGTCCAACACTAACACTAACACTACACTAACCCTTTCCTCACAGAAGCCTAACCCTAACCCCCCCTTACAGCAGCCTAAACTTAACCCTCACCTCACTGCAGCATAACCCTCAATGTCCCCTAAACGCAGCCTAATCTTAACCTTCCCCTTACCACAGCCTAACCTTAACCCTTCCTTTTCTACAACTCTATGTGCCAGATTTTCTAAACTGTGGGTTTATAAAAGTGGAGATGTTGCCTTTAGCAACCAATGAGATTCTAACTCTCACTTTCCTATTACATACTAGAATCTGATTGGTTGCTATTTGCAACATCTCCACTTATCCAAACCCGCAGCTTAGTAAGTCTGGCCCAAGATGTCCCTGAATCGCACCCTCCCCTTACCATAGCCTAACCCTAACCATCCTTTTATCGCAGCCTAACCCTAACCATTCCCTAACAGCATCCTAAACCTAATTCTACCCTAACTGTAAAACAAAAATTAACATTAAGTAGAATACTGACCCGTCGGGTGAAGTCGAGGAGTAGGTGTCCTCATCGAGCGCTGAACTGTCGAGCAGGAGTCCCTATCAATTGCAGATTCGTTGATCTACCTTCACAAGGGTTCCAGTAGTGTTGAGCAGGTGTCCATTGAATAGAGAAAGTAACAATAACATGACTGTGTCCTTCTTTCGTTAACTAAGACAACATTATACAAACACGAGATGTCAGTTTTAATGAATAGGACAAGTTGTGCACATTTTTGAGATGTGATGCAAAATGCATAGAGAAAATCTTGCAGTACATGCCAAACATTGTCCAGAATAACACAAAGGGGCCTATTCAGAATCTTTTTTTTTTTTTAAACAAAGAAACACAAAAAACTGTAGTTTTGTTTGAATTTACAAATATAAATAAATGGGATGTATTTATTATTTGCAAACAACTGTGCAAATAGAAGCATAAGCGAAGGTATTTTCGTATTATTTTTGCTTGCTTGGAAATGTTTTATAATTATTATTTTATTTATCCTTTTATTATTTTTGGTTGGGATGAGTTTTTTTTTTTTTTTTAACAAAGAAACACAAAAAACAGTAGTTTTGTTTGAATTTACAAATATAAATAAATGGGATGTATTTATTATTTGCAAACAACTGTGCAAATAGAAGCATAAGCGAAGTTATTTTCTTATTATTTTTGCATGCTTGGAAATGTTTTATAATTATTATTTTATTTATCCTTTTATTATTTTTGGTTGGGATGAGGGAGGGAACTAAAAACCATATACAAAAAAAGAACAAATCTGATTAATTATAATATACAATAAATTTGAAATGTTTTTTTCTACCATTAATGACACAGTAAAAAGATAATGGACATGATTCACACTTAAGAATGCTTTAGTTACTTAATTATGTTGTTATTATTATTATTATTATTATTATTATTATTATCTTTGACTCTTTTGGACTTTTTTTTACTGTACTTGCACTTTATCATTGTCACTAGTTTTGTGGAAGGTTCTTCCTTTTTGTTGTTTAGAGATATTTCTTATGTTACCCTGGGTGTTTTATTAACATACAATAATAAAATAAATGTTATTAATAAAATAAACATTATTAATGTTTAAATTTATGGGTAAAACAAGGGCCATATTTACTAAGCTGTGGGAAAGGAAAAGTTGAGATGTTGCCCATAGCAACCAATCAGATTCTAGCTGAATTTTCTAGTATGTAATAGGAAAGTGAGAGCTAGAATCTGATTGGTTGCTATGGCCCCAGGAGTGCACTCCATTTATCAGCTCTGCCTCCTTGAATTCCATGTACTAAGAGGAGTGAGACCACCCACAATTCATATGTTTCTAATTTTTGATTAGTGGAACGAGGAGATAGGTTCATAAATCCAGGGTTCAGCTTTTACAACAATTGTAATAAGTGCGGCTGCATTTTGTTCTTGAATGAACAATCCTACTTGCCAACATTTTAGGAGAGATATAGTGGAACAGGTTCATATCTGCAGAATTTCATCCACTGCCACCCATATATATACACTGGGAACCAAACATCAGGATGATGGAAATAGACCCCTAGTTTGCTGAAAAAGCAATATATCACAGTGACAGAAGTATCAAATATCAGATGGAACCTTAGCACATGTGTTTGAGCATGATTAAGTAAGTAATAAAACAACAGATATCAGTCAGCGCATAAAGTGGACAATAAGTGAAAAAACACATCGATATGAAAAAAAACATACACTATTTAATAGATATGATGAATATAAATATGCAACAAAGCAAACTAAAAAATATAAAATATAAAATAACCGTTATGGATGATGCTGGAAAGATAATTGATTCAAGAACAGATGTCAATAAATAACACAAGGGGGAGAACCTCCTTGTTAGTAGTAGCCCGATGGTATTTGGGTTAAAGTAATAAGATTATTTACCAGCACCGGTAAATAACCGTTAACCGGCTACTAAAAGGGGTGGTGATCGCTTCTCCTTATTGTGTAAACGTGAGGCCTTCTGGATACATAGTCTTAATACTCTGTATCCAGGAGGCCTTAATGAGATGATCGATGATAGATTTGGACTTTGGGGACTAACTGAACATGTGGAAATGTATCCGCCTTCCTGCATCCCCCCTCCCTTTTCCCCTTTTTTCTGATTGATTGAAATACAGGATTTGTTCTGATCTTCATGAATATTGAAATTATGTAGGGTCTTAACCAGCCTGTCAACCTTGTGTATTTGGACAGTTTTCTTTGGATAAGTATGCAGTATTTCCTGCATTCTTTTCTCTCTTGATTAAATAGTGCTTGTTAATGCTGCACATTTTATACTGACTTCTGTGGTCCACCTCTAGTCAGGATATACTTATATTCATTTATTTGTTTTATTCTCTTTGTGTAGTAATTTATTACATTTTGTTCAACTAATTTTTTCCATTTATTAATTTTATATTGATCAACTTGTCTAATTGATTAGTTTATAATAATTTTCTTCATATTCTTTATTGTTTTATTTTATTTTACTAAGAATTCGAAATGCTCTAATTTGATTCAATATTAACTGGATTGAGTATGAACCTGCATGCCTGTTATTATTTATGGCACACTGGTTCATAATTGAGATAATAGCTGAGAATATACCATTGAAAAGTATGACAAATTGTGCTTTTTAAACACATTGTTTATAGTTATGTATATCTATTTATTTTTTCTTATTTACTATTGGTTGATATGTATTTTTTTGAAATATTTAATGCATGGATCATGGTTGCTTTAAGTTTACCTAAGTAAACCTCAGCTGTGTTTTCCTCCTCTGTGAGACCTAATTACTGCTCCTTAAATAGGAGGAGACCAGCCTTCTTGATTCATTGCTTCTAAAATCCTTCTGAGGAAACGGTCCGTGTAGACCGTGAAACGCGTCAAGGTGCTTTTCACTTTTTTGTCTCAACCTCAAATCCTCTTACGGCCCAGCTTTTTGATGTTCAACAGACAAGCAAAGCAGCTTTACAGACTCCAAGCAAGCCAACTACAGACGCACTGTACAATAATCTCCCGCACTCGGTGGCTTCGGAGAAGCTGTGCAGCACTCATTGCCTCTCAGCAGCGAGACTGGTTCTCACTTATCAACCCAGAATCAGAGTGACTACTCTGGCGAAGATCGTGAGTACATTGTTCTGTACTAATATCCCTTTGGATACTACTGGGAAAACTGCTGGCTTGCCGATCTAAGTCCCGGTCACTCGGACATCACACACATGTTTTAGTGTCTGGAAGCTTGAATTTCTTTTACGTGTCTCAACTGGCTAATTAAAAGCCGATATATCTAAACATCTAACTTTATTTTTTCATCTACTCACGGGCTGCTATTTGTTACCGGTGGACATAACCTGCAATATTTGTTTATGAAATACATATCGATTCGCCCTCTTCCCTTCAATTGCATATACATGAATGAGTTGGCAACGTCATTATTGTTCACCAAATAATACAATATTTTATCCAGAGGGATTGTCTTTTTGATGACTATATGGTTGGATGCTGTTAAATAATCTTATTACTTTAACCCAAATACCATCGGGCTACTACTAACAAGGAGGTTCTCCCCCTTGTGTTATTTATTGACTTCTGTTCTTGAATCAATTATCTTTCCAGCATTATCCTTAACGGTTATTTTATATTTAATATTTTTTATTTTGCTTTGTTGCATATTTATATTGATCATATCTATTAAATAGTGTATGTTATTTTTATATTGATGTGTTTTTTCACTTATTGTCCACTTTAAGCGCTGACTGATCTGTTGTTTTATTGGCTTTTGCACTTTGAGGCCCTTAGGCAGAGAGCCTCATCAGTTTCTAGCGCTCAGGACAACACATAGGGAGACTCAGCCTCTAGTTGGTGGCCATTCCTTTATATTATATTTGAAGTAATAATTGATTATCTATGTGATATCTTCATGACATAAAAAGTATTGTTTATTAAAGCAAATAAGAATGGATTTTGTGACATTGGGGTAGATCCAGAACTACGTTTGCCGTACGTTTATTTGCGTAGCGTATTTTCGTGTGCGTACCTTCTATACACTCCCCAAGGCACACCCCTTGACCGTACGTATTTTGTCCAGAACTACGTTTGCCGTACGTTTACTCGCGTAGCGTATTTTCGTGTGCGTGCCTTCTATACACTCCCCAAGGCACACCCCTTGAACGTACGTATTTTGTCAAGATACGCTTTCCAAACCCTACCTTAACTTTTGCCAACATAACCGATGTGATCCGCTCACGTACGTATAGGCAAAACGTATTTACGCAGCTAAGCACGCCCACACTGTACACTTTAAATACAAACCCCCGCGTATTTCAGACGTATTTTGGCCAAACGTAAAATTGGCACCCACACGTAAGTATTTACGTGACACATACGTAAATGGCCCATACGTTCACATTTACGCTACGTTACGAAGCGTATTTTCTATGGTGCGCATGCGCAGTACTTACTTAAATTTGCTCACAAGCGTTGTTCTGGATCTGGCCCATTATTGGTAATACTGATGGCTGGAAACATGGGGCCTGATCCAGACCTACGCTCGTTTGCGTTTTTACGGCGGTCGTAAGCATAAAAACGGCCCTTTGTACTTACTGCGCATGCACGGGGCAGATGTTACGCTCATGTTGCGCTGTGTGAATCTGAGCGTATAGGCCTTGATTGTAATAGTTTCATATTGTATGGCGTGCCTGCCATACGACATCCGTAAATACGCAATGAGGGCAGGGTGAGGCATTTAAATTGTACAGTATGGGCGTGCTAAGCATCGTAACTAAGCAAGGACCTTACAGACGCCAGCGGTTACGCTCAGGAAAGTTAGGGTAGGGTTTGGTCGGCGTAAGACAGCAAAAGTAAGTACAAACACTGGGAGTGCCTAGGGGAGTGCTTTGTAGGTACACTGAGGTATACTGAAGGGCTGAAGACACATGATGGAGGATACTGGGGGGCTGGAGACATGATGGAGGATACTGGGGAGCTAGAGACATGATGGGGGATAGTCGGGGACTGGAGACACATGATGAGGATACTGGGGGGATTGGAGACACATGATGTGCAATACTGGGAGCTGGAGAGGCATGCTGGGCAATACTGTGAGATGCAGACACATGATGGGGAATACTGGGAGCTGGAGACACATGATGGGGAATACTGGGAGCTGGAGAGACATGATGGGGAATA